>SNQJ01S0056376.1:4437-31167 GCA_010110895.2 Picea sitchensis | reverse complement strand
TAATATTATTTTGATAGTTATGTTTTAATTTTAATTGTTGTTTATGTTTTTTGGTTTTTAGGTTTTGGTATTTTTTTGGTTGATTATGTAGATTATATGGTTTGTCTTTGCCTTTTCAATATTAATTTAATTATGTTATCATCTTCTCTAATTGATTTGTTGTTTTTATCTGATTTGTTGTCTTTATCATGGATCCAATTTTGAATTTGAAATGTTAACATGAAGAATGGATACTATGGATCTTTTGAATAACTCTAAAAACTACTCCCACCACATAAATCTTAAAGAACAAATTGTGACATTGTGGGGAAGGAAAGTCTTTGATGAAATCTAGGTTCTGGAGAAATTAAAGGTTAAAATGCAAATAAGAGTAGTTGGCTTAAAATTTCTAAAAAATGTAGAGACAACAATGTATTACCTAGGTTCGCGATCATTAACCACCGTATGGGGAATATATGAAGTAGCATGGCATTTGATAGACTTGGGATGGCCCTTGTGAACAGTGAAATCAAGAAAACCAGATCTATTCTTGACCATGTGTCATGCAACACGTTGTATTTGTGTTTAAAATTGGCTCAAATAACTCATTTTTACCTGTGGTTAGTTATCGACTCTAGTGTAGCCTTGAAAGATGATAAGGAGGGGCGTACAACACATAGCATACAAGAGAATAAGCTAAAATGATTATTGAATAAGCAAAATGTGGATAGAGAGAGAAAGGGTGCAAGGAAAGTTGTTAAGTTATCATATTGTGAATTGGGGGACACATAATCGAGAATTTTAAAGAAGTGTTTGAAATTTGCATTGGCCCCCAATTTCGTCCTAGTTGATAGCAATATTTGCAACATAAAAGATAACAATTAGTCCCTAGCTGATGAGGACAAGGAGAGTATTAGGTAGGACTTCACAATGATCTTGAGAAGAGTGAAGCCTCCAAGGAGCAATATAAGCAAGGAAGAACATGAGGCACTTAAGAACCTTAGAAACAAGGAAAGCTTTGTGATCGTGAAAGATGACAAAGGTGGAGCTACTATGATTATTAACCATGAGGATTACAAGGTGAAAATGATTGAGCACCTCAACTTGAGTGGTAGGCACACGAATTTGATAGCTAACCCAATATCAAGAATAACAAGGGGTGTTAAAAAGGTAATAAAAGGATCCAACATGGATGAAAGATCCAAAAAAATATTTCTTCCTAGCTATTAGATAACCTCAAGGATTTATGGTCTATCAAAAATCCATAAAGACAAAATTCCACTAACACCAATTGTCAACATAATCAGTTCCCCTACTTATGAACTAGTGAAATACGTGGTAAAGATTTTGGGTCCCTTGGTAGGAAATACTGATTCATTCATAAAATATTCTAGTTACTTTGTGAGAATTATTAAGAACAAGAAAATAGAGTTGGATGATATCCTTATCAGTTTTGACATTGTTCTATATTCACAAAGATACCCCTCAATGAAGCAGTGCATGTTGCCAATGAGGTTATAGACCTTGAAACAACAAAGTGGCATAAGTATGCCTCCAATCAATATCTTTTAGCTTTCAAAGAGAATTCTATGAGAAAATCAATGGTGTAGTGATGAGGTTCCCTCTTTCTCCCATAGTCTCCAGTCTCTTTATGGAAAATTTTGAGAAAAGAGTTATGGATGCATATCCCCCAAAGGAAACAACATGAAAGGGATACATAGATGCCACTAATGTGATGTCTCTCCATGGGAGGCAAGAAATCAACAAATTCGTCTAGCACCTTAATGGTGTCTCTGAGGAAATTAAGTTCACCATGGAATTAGAGGAGAGAGATAACATCCATTTCTTGGATGCACTAATTAATAGGAAGCAAGATGGGTAGCTTGGCCATGAAGTCTAGAGGAAGAAAACCCATACAAAGAAATATCTTCATGTGAAATCTCATCATCACCTCACTTGAAATATTGGAGTTCTTATCACTCTGACCATGAGGGATATCAAAATCTCTAATGATGAACACCTCAAGCAAGAGAAATGTCACCTAAACAAGGTCCTCATGAGCATAGGATATAGGAAAAAGAACATTAGAAGTGCAAGAAGAAGAGCCATAAAAAGGGTAGGAGGTGAGCCTAGATCGCAAACAACCATAACTATGGAAATATAACTTACCTACCTTACATTAAATGGGTCATCGATATAATTTCCAAGGTCTTGAAAAGGAACAAAATCACAACCTCTTTCAAACTGATGGAAATTATTAAGTATAAATTGAGATCCATTACAAACACTATTGACCATCATCAATGCAAAGGGGTCTATAATGTTGAGTGTGCATGCAGTGAATGTTACATTGGAGAAACTGCGCAGTCATTTCATGTAAGGATTAAAGAGCATGGGGCCAATACCAAGAATGAGAAGACTCACAAATTGGCATTATCAAAGCATTCCTCAATAACCAAGAACCATGTGTTCTTAGAGGACACCAAAATTCTGGAAAATGAAGATCATTATTTTAAATGTCAAATCAGAGAAATGATGGAAATAATTAAACACCCCAACGACCTTAATATACATGGGGGTTTGGAGATTAGTGAGAACCGAATCCCTTTGATCCACAACATAAGAACTATGCAAAATAAGTAGGTTTCTCTAGACTTTTTCCTTTAATTTTGTTGGAGATACTTCACACACACCGAAGATTTCTTTTTCCTAAGGTTTTCCCTGTGTTTATTAGTCATTATTCAGTCTCCTATAGTTTAGGGAGAATATTATCTTCAATTCACACTTCAATTTGATCAGTTGAGTGGAGTCTAGATGCCACATTGGGATCATCACCATGCAACATTGGGATCATCACCAACTAATGCACATTGTCCTTAGGATTATCACTAGACTAGTGCATTACTCATGATTCTCTGAACTCCTCCTCACTTCAATCTGTTTCAGACAGTTAACTGAAGACTGAGAGACTAGTTAACTCAGACTAGGTGGAAGTTCACTCCCGTAACTGCGTGAGAGACTAGACTAGGTGGCAGTTTACTCCCGTAACTATTGGTATGTGTCCAGATCACTCTAAACCACCACTATGGTGTATTGGCTTCTCCTCCATTGGGCATTAGTTGAGTTATATAAAGTATATCATGTGTAAATTATCATTCATTCATTTGGTTAATGGGAATTCTTCCATTCTTTCTCTCTTGTTTCTCTTTTCTCATATTTTCTCTGCAAACTGTGCATGTCATTTTCTAGCTAGATGATTTTTGTGCAGGTTCAACACATTTACATGGTATTAGAGCTGACGGATTGCTAGGAAAATGACACACCAGATTCTTTTTGCAGGTACCAAAGATTGAAGACAACGTAAAAATGGAATTTCCAAAAGAATTCATTCTTACACCGTACAATTTCCTTGCATGGAAAGATAAGATGATAGTGAATCTTTGAGGCAGAGGATTATATAGGTTAACCATGGACACAGAGACTGTTAAGCCCTAATATTGGCTCATTACCCCTTAATTGGGGCATATTACATTAGTAATGTTATTTTATTTATGTCGGCTTTATTCCATTATATTACATTAGTAATGTTATTTTATTTATGTCGGCTTTATTTATGTCGGCTTTATTTCATTTGGAATCATCTTGTACTTGAATATTTATGTGGGGTAAAAGGAGGTTTCCCCTTTGAAGAGGCTTATTATATGAAATTCTCTCTTTTTCAAGGCATTGAGTACTTATTCTAAGGTTTTTCTATGCTATATTGATATTTGGTTCTTAACATATGGTATTAGAGCTCAAGGTCTTGGGGTTTCGCTGCTACATCTGAGACACCATGGAATTTTAGCTATAACTTTTTTTATACAACGATTAAAAAGGAACGGCTTGGAGGATATTTAGTAGACTTATCAAGGTACGTTGGGATAAAAGTTCAGTGCCTGAGGCATTATACGTTTGGAGCTACAACCTTTTTAAGATAGGGTTCTAGAATCATCCTGAATTGAGGCATTGCGAAAGTTTTTCTATAAAATTGTTTTTGTAATGTTTCAGACCTTGAACTATGAAGTCTATTGTCATAAATTAGTAAGGTATCTTTGTTAGAAATTTCAGCTTTTGGGTCATCATAAATTTGTAAATACACTCTGTGGAAGATAGGGTATTTGACTAGTCCTATTGACTAGTCTCAAGCAGGTGTTCCGGGTAAAACAATAATAAATTATTCCTAGAGTATCCAAATTGAGTGAGACCAGTTTCATTGGATAGTGGACAAACCGTAGTAGTTCTGGTACGTGTTTCATAATTTTATATCAATTATTTTGTGCGGGGTACGCTATACAAGTGAGATCTCCTGGAAAGGCCAAAACTCAGTAAGTTGTGGAGAATTTACCATAAATTCCACTTGGCACATCCAATTTTTATCAGACCTATGGAATTAAAGAGAAGAAATATCAGAGACCTATAAAAAATAAAATTTCATACTCAGAAGGGCCAAAATTTTGGAGATACAATAAAAGGAAGATTATCTAGTAGAACCACCTCAAAATCAAGGTTTAAAGTGATACTTGGCCAACATGCCACCAAAAAAGGGAACTTCTACACCAAATAAGCCTCCATACAATCCTACTTGGACTCTTGATGAAGGTGAAGAAATGCATAGGGACATAAATGATTTACAAAAGAAGACAGTAACAAAAGATGAACTATAAGAGATGATGGATTCAACAGAAGCTAAGTTTGAGGAAATAAATACTAAGATGGACTCTTTAAAAGGGGAGATAATGGAAGGATTGAAAAATTTCCTAATAGAGAGGACACCTGAAAGTGAAAATGTATCCCATGAAATTCATGATGAGGACACAAGGAAGGTGAATCAAGAATGGCGAAACTCCAACTTTGGGTTCAAGACCAACCACATTCCTAAGATCGATATGAGGAAGTTTGATGGCAAGGACCCAATCATATGGATACTTCATATGGAGCAATTCTTTGATCTACATAATGTGCCACATACACAAAAGGTACAAATTTCTTCTTTATATTTAAAACCCAATCAATTTGTATGGTATCGATGGATTTGTTCTCACAAATCACTTGTCACATGGACAATTTTCATGGAAGAAATGATAGCCCACTATGAGGATACAAGGAACAATACCTTCTTTAGCCAATTGATAAATCTCAAGTAAAAGGGTTCAGTTACTGAGCACATTGAGAACTTCCAAAGATTGAATATAAAGGTAACAGATATTCCATGTGAGCACTTGATTGATATATTCATAGGAACTTTAAAGGATAACATTCAACATGAGCTTCACCTTTGGGAACCCAAATCATTGGAGAATGCATTTAAGGTGGCAAGAAATGTTGAAAGTAAAAATATGGCTATGGCTACTAGAAGGGACCAATCCTAACATCTATAGAGAATAATGCTCCTTCTTCTAAAACACCTCAACCTACAAGTTGTGACTCAACAATTGGAGGGAAATAAAATCAAAGGTTTATGCTTTAATTGTGACAACAAATTAGTAAAGGTACATAAGTGTGGTGAGAAGAATTATTCTACATAGATTGTGAAAGGAAGAAGAAGAAGAACAGAACCATCTCGAGATGAAAGCGTAGAAGCAATTTTTAGAAGAGTTGGCTCAACGATGCTCGTGTAATGCATTGGTGGAATTAGCACTCCTCAAACCCTCAAGATCGAAGAAGATACATGAAAATTAATAGTCCTAATTGATTAGGTACTCATAATTTCATTCACTATAAATTAATAAAGCTCTCAATTGCTTTGTATATCCGGTAGCCAGACTTTCAAGTAATGATTGGAGATGGAGGAACTATCAATTTGCTTAGGAAAATGAAATAAGATCAATCTTACTATGGAACAGTAATGAATGGTCAATGATTTCTATACCCATGGGTGGTGGCGATGTTGTACTAGGAATCCAATGGATTTACAATCATTAGAACGATGGATTTTAATTTCGTCACAAAAGAACTTTTCATGAAATTTTCATTGGAAGGAAAATAAATTGAGTTAAAATGTATCAAAGGAAACACGGTAGGTGATAAGCTCTAATGGCATGAAAAAATTATTGAAAAGGGACATCGAGGCATTATTGCAAAAAATATGCTCACTAAATGTTCAAACTTCTAAGCCATCTATTCCTCAAGATATCAAAGGGATCATTGATAAGAATTCAAAGTATTTGAAGATATTCCAAGGCTTCCACCCACTTTCAGAAATCATGATGCCAAATTCACCTAATTCTAGAATTCCTCTAACATCGAGCCATACAGATAACCTTATGCTGAGAAGAGTGAAATTGACATGGTTGAAGAAATGTTAGAGACTCGCATTATTAGACCTAGCCAAGTTCTTACTCTACACAGTGGAAATGGTATTCAAGAAAGATATCTCATGGCATATTAATGAGATTATAGAGAGCTCAACAAAATCACTATTGAAGATAAGTTCCCATTCGAATCATTGATGAATTGTTAGATGATCACACATGGAGCAATCTATTTCACAAAAATTGGATCTCAGGTTCAAGGTATCATCAAATTAGAATGAAGGAAGAAGATATCCCAAAAACAACATTCCGATCTCATGAAGTCCATTGTGTATTTTTGGTCATGCCTTTTGGCCCTTACAAATAGAACCTTCCACATTCCAAAGTTGATGGTCCATTTTCAAGCCCTTCCTTGAGAAAATTTGTGTTAAGTTTTTGATGATATATATTAATCTATAGAAAGTCTTGGGAGGGATCATGTGTGACATGTTGACAGTTACTCTGACTACTAAGGAGAAACAACTATATGCCAAACCATCCAAATGTTTCTTTGGAGTGAAGAGTGAAGTATTTGGGTCATATTGTATCATGAAGGTGTCAAGGTGAACCCTAACAAGATTAAGGCCATTGGATTCTTGATTCCCAAAACATTTAAGAATCTTAGAGGATTTTGGGTTTTGTGGAGTTACTACCACATGTTTGTTTGGCACTATGAAGAATAGAGCACCTTTAGCGACCAGCTAAGAAGGATGCATTTCATTGACTCCAAAGGCAACTAAATCTTTTTGAACAACTTAAAAGAGGTGATGTGAAAAGCTCATATCTTGACCCTCCAGGACTTCACAAAAACATTTATTGTGGATGTGATGCCTAGGAAATGGAATTGGTGTTGTCCTAATGCAAGATGGAAGGCCCACAGTTTTGAGAAGTGCGACCACTCCAGGGAAGGACTTACACAAACCCATTTATGAGAAGGAAATGATGGCAATACTACATGCATTGAAGAAATGGTGTTCTTACCTAATAGGTAGGCACTTCAAGACCAAAGCAGGATCATGATAGTCTTAAATACTTCTTGGAGCAAAGACTATCTTCAGAAGAAACAAAAAATGGGTAACCAAGGTATTGGGTTCTGATTTTGAAATAAGTCTATAAAAAGGGAAGAAAAGTGTTGTGACAGATGCACTCTCAAAGAAAGGATGAATATGTTGAGAGCCTTTCTCGTGCTATCTCGATCATCCAACCGATTGGATAATAGAAGCAGGGATGAATGGAAGAATGACGAAAAAAAGTGTGGACTCTCTCATTTAAAGGTTTAGGCCCTTGATTGGATGATCGAGATACATTTACATGGAAACATGATTCCTTTATGGTATCACGGTCGCTTATATTTATGTAATAACTCCCAACTCAAACAAAAGGAATTATTTGAATTACACACCTCTCAGTGGGAGGGCTCTCGGGAGTTTTGAAAACCTACGATAGATTCATGAAGGATTTTTTTGGGGATGACCTTAAAGCTATTCGAGGTTTGTGGTAGAATGTTTGGTTTCGACAAAATAAGGTGGAAACAATTAAGACCCTAGGTCTTTACAACCATTAACCATCCCAAATTAGGTGTTGGGAGGAGTTTCCATGGATTTCATCAAAGGGTTACCAAGTCACGAAGGAAAGAGTGTCATCATGGTGATTGTTGATAAGGCTGACCAAGTATGCACTTTTGTGCACTCTCATCCTTCAAAGCTAGATACGGTTACCCACATAGCATTCATGGAGATAGTTCATAATATACATGGAAGCCAAAGATTGTGTAAGTGACAGAGATCCCATCTTCTTTGGACATTTTGGACATAATTATTTTTCTTGTTGGGTACTCAATTGACTCATATCTCATCCTATCATCCTCAATCTAATGGACAAACCGAGATAGTGAACAAATGTGCAGGAAGGATACCTTGATTTCTTTGTCTCACGATAAACAAGCACAATGGTTCAAATGGTTACCCTTGGAATAATGGTGGTATAACACTTCCTTTCCTCTTGCAATGAGCACCATTTATGGCACTCTATGGATACCACCACTCAGCCCATCACTTCTTCTCTGAAATAAAAATCTAAGGTTCAATGATGGAAGATCACATTGAGCATTAACAAGTTCTCAAATCTTAAAGGACAACACGACCATGGCACAAATCACATGAAACAACAAGCGGTCAACATGGAGTAAATTGAAAGATGTTTTGAAGTAGAGGATTAAGGTGTTTTAAGACTACAACCAGCCTAAGCAGGATGTGGTGTTTTTAAGACTACAACCATACAAACAGATGTCCCTCAAGCAAGCCAAGAAGGATAATAAATTATCACCAAAGTACTATGGCCCTTATAAGGTGTTGCAAAATATTGGTACTATGGCATACAAATTGGAGTTGCCTGTATATTCACGAGTACACCCAGTTTTCCATTATTCATGCTTAAAGAAGGTTATAGGCAAAAAGATCCCAGTTCAAACTATATTGCCAAAACTTGACGAGGAAGGAAAAATCATATTAGATCCTGAAGCCATCACTAACACAAGAATTTTCCAGTTGAGGAATAGATCCATTTCAGAGTATCTCATTAAATGGAGGAAACTACCGGTTGAAGATTCCACTTGGAAAGATGAGTCCTTTATACAGAAGCATCCAGAGTTACTCAATCATTGTGGACAACACTTGTCTCAAGGGGAGGGGCATGTTAAGCCCTAATATTGTCTCATTACCCCTTAATTGGGGCATATTACATTAGTAATGTTATTTTATTTATGTTAGCTTTATTCCATTAGTTGTAATTATACCTCCTAGTCTCCTATATATACCAAGGAGAAATTTTCATTTGGAATCATCTTGTACTTGAACATTTATGTGGGGTAAAAGGAGGTTGCCCCCTCGAAGAGGCTTATTATCTGAAATTATCTCTTTTTCAAGGCGTTGAGTACTTATTCTGAGGTTTTTATATGCTATATTGATTTTTGGTTCTTAAAAAAGGCTGAACCCACATCATCCATAGAAAAATCCAAGTATCTGAATCGAATAGATGAAGCATTTGGAGCTATTTGCAGTCTCATTTATCCTGAACTCCTCTTTTACATATCCTCCTGTAAAACCCCCAATGAAGTCAGGAGCACCATGGAATGGATTTTTGGAAAACAAGATGAGATGAGGGGACACATGCACGAGGCAGAATTGCTCACATTGGATCCAAAAAACTTCGACAATCTCCAAGATTTCTTTACCAAATATAAGGATTTGCTATCGCAACTCAAGGCTTGCGGGGTTGATAAATCTAAATAAGAGAAAAAAATGGTTCTCACCATTCTCTCCAAACTTGGTCCAGAATACACAATGTTTCTATCCACATTTTATTCAGTTAGGAATGCCTCTGGAGCCACCTAGAAGATGCCCTCTCTTGAGGTGTTTATTGAATCTCTAACACAAGAGAAGAACAAGCTTATCAACATGGGAAAAATCAAAGGCCCAAAGGCGCATGCACTTACTGTGCATGATGGTAGTGGTCATCAAAATCATAAATTTAAAGACAAATACAAAAGGAAATCACATGAAAATCCAAAGAAGGAAGGGTACTCAAAACCCTTCAATGATGCCTTTGGATCCAAAGGTGGAAAGGGAAGAAAAGGAGAGAAATGCACTTACTGGCATAAAGGATTACATACAGAATCTGCATGTATGAATAAAACTATAGATCAAATGGCCCAAATACTTTATCAAAACAACCTTGGAAATCACATCCCCGAGGGTGCCAAGAAGAAGAAGCCAAAAGATCAAAATCCCAAGAAAGACAATTATATCCATGCTTTGATTTCCATCAACTCCTCTCCCAATGCTTGGATCATAGATTGAGGTGCATCACACCACCTGGTAGCCACAAAATAATTCTATTCTTCATTGGATACATGCAAAGGTCATCCTATTCTGATGAGGGACAACTCTCCAGTCGAGGTCACCGGCAAATGAAGAATTGAACTCACAAACAAAAGCTTCGAGAATGTACTACATGTTCCCAAATTCTCTTTCAATCTTATTTCCGTGCATCAGATGGAAAACTACGACACCATAAAGAAATTCATATTCACACCTGATGCAATGGATATCCATGACATGCAAACCAATTCCAAGGTTTCTACTAGTGAGGTAAATCATCAATCCAGACTCTACACATTTTCTGAATTTATTGAACCAAATTTTCCATTACTGCTTACCCATGTTGATGAAAGTAGTAGGATATGGCACATAAGGTTTAGCAATTTAAATTTCAGATATATGCAACAAATTAGAAAGAAGGGAATGGTTGATGGTCTACCTGACATGCACTTCTTTAAAGGAATTTGTGAGGGATGTGTTCTTGGAAAACACCCTCAAGAGAAATTCGACAAAGGAAAGAATCAAAAGGCTTATTATCCTTTAGATCTGATCCATAGTGACCTCATTGTCCCTTTTCCAAATCCATCAATCAATAAAGAAATGTACGTGCTCATTTTTGTTAATGATTTCTCACGCTTCACATGGATTTTCTTTCTTAGGAAAAAATCAGAGGTCTTTCAACACCTCAAAGATTTCAAAGCCCTTGTTGAAACACAGTCTAGAAAGAATATAAAATTCCTCCAAATAGATAACATGGCAGAGTATGTCAACCATGAGATACACAATCTTTGTCATGAGGCCAAGATTCAGTTGTAGCACATAGTTTCTTATACTCCGTAACAAAACAAAGTTGTTGAGCGGAAAAATAGATCTCTAAAAGAGATGACTTCTTGCATGCTACATGAAAAATTACTTCCACAAAGATTATGGGATGAAGCACTTAATTGTGTAACCTAGATCCAAAATAGATTTCCCCATAGATTTGTCAAGGATAAGACCCCCTACAAGGCTTGGAGAGACCTCAAACAGGAATTGACCCACTTCCGTATTTTCAATTCACGTGCATGGGCCAGGATTCCCTCTGAGAAGAGGAAGGAACTTGATCCACATAGAAGAGAGTGTATATTTGTTGGATACCCCGACAGTGTGAAGGGATATAGACTCATTGATATTTCCTCATACCAGCTCATCATTCAATGTAGTTTCCAATTCGAGAAAAGTGTCTCACATGTACCTGAACAACCGCATGCATACACTTTTGTTCTTCCACCTATCAGAGATGATGAGCATGCACATGCTGACTCTTCTTCAGATGAGAGTTCCAATTCATAGGATTCAGATGATAAAGATACCGAGTCAATACAACCATATGAAGAGTCATTGCATGTAGATGAAAATGCAGATCCAGAGTCGAGGCCCAAGTGGGCCAAGACTACACTTTAGGATGAAGGAGAACTTGTTGGGGATCCAGTTGATACTAGGAGGACTCAATCTGATTTAGAGGAGCCTCCTCTTGCACTCATTTCCACTGAATCGATGCCAAATAGGAATATTTTTTTGGTTTAGTCTTTAGATCCTAAATCCTATGGAGAGGCTGCTGGAAATACATTTTGAGAATCCACCATGCAGGAGGAGTACAACTCCCTCCTCGAGAACTAGACTTGGGATATGGTTCCCCTTTCTGCAGGAAGGAAACTTTTCAGATGCATATGGGTCTACATGACCAAGAGCGTAATCGATGGATAAGTTAGCAAATACAAAGCCAGACTAGTTTCCAAAGGTTTTCAGTAGGTGCATGGTATTAACTATAATGATACCTTCTCTCCGGTAGTGAAGATGGATTCCATATGTTTGGCACTTGCCATTGCAACAACCAAATGATGGTAAGTCCATTAGATGGACATGAAGAATGATTTTCTTTATGAATATCTCTCTGAGGAGATCTATATGAAGCATCCCCAAGGATTTATGCAGGATTTATCTTTGGTCTTTCGATTGAATAAGTCTCTTTATGGCCTCAAGCAGGCCCCGAGGGCATGGTATGCCAAGATGGACTCCTACTTGTTGTCACAGAGCTTTGTACGTTGTAAGTTATACTCGAATGTTTACATGCTCAGGAAGGTTGATTCACTTCTACTCCTAGTTCTGTATGTTGATGATTTTTTGATCACCGATTGCTCGACTTCAAGAATTGTTGTAGTCGAGAGGATTCAACATGACAAGTTCTTGATGACGGACATGGGTCGGCTACATTTCTTCCTTGGAATCGAGATCATCCACGATGTATCAGGAATCAAACAGTCTTAGGCCAAGTATGCACGAAATCTCCTTGAGATATTTCACATGACATATTGCAAGTCTTCCCCGACTCCTTTCCTACCAAGAGTCAGAATTGAGGATGGCGGGGACACTCCACTAGTTGGCAACACACTGTACAGAGAGCTAGTGGGGATCTTGTTGTATCTCACACACTCTAGACTAGACCTCTCCTATGTAGTTGGAGCAGTTTCCAGATTCATGCAAGAGCCACATGAGCTACAATGGAAGGTTGCAAAGTGTATCCTTATATACATATAGGGAACCATCACCTTTGGGATTCACTATGCAACAAAATCTACATTGAACCTCATCGAGTTCACTAATTATGACTGGGATGACGATAGCATTGATCACAAGTTTGCATATGGTTACTCACTCAATCTTGGTTCTAGGTCTATTTGTTGGTCGAGGAAGAAGGATGATGCTATTTATCTATCTTCAACTGAGGGAGAGTATAGAGGGGTAGTTAACATAACCATTCAGGCTATGTGGCTACAAAATTTTCTCACCGAGTTGGGAAATCAGTTTCATCGGTCGATCATCATCTGGTGTGACAACCAGAGCACTCTAAAGTTCTGCAAAGATCTAGTTCAGAGGTAGCGAGAAAAGCATATCGAGATCCACATGCACTACATCCAGGACTTAGTACATGAGGGGATCATCGATCTACAGTTCTATCCTTCAATAGAACATATTGTAGACATATTCACCAAGACCTTCACTAAGAAAAAGTTTGATTCTCTACGCAATCATCTTGGAGTGAAGGACACGGTTTCCTAGCAACTGTCAGTTCTTCTTTTTACATATATTGTACTTTGAGGGGGGGGGGTTCCCATGAGGTTTTGCCTCTTTCCTCATTTATTTAAGTGTATATTTTGAATTTGGGTACTTCACATGGCCTCGTTTTTTAGACCCATTCTTTATTTTCACCATAGTGATGTTCAGGGGGGATGTTAGAGATACTTCACACAGACCTAGGATTTCTTTTTCCTAAGGTTTTCCCTATTTTTATTAGTCATTATTCAGTCTCCTATAGTTTAGGGAGAATATTCCTCTAGGAGAATATTCTCTTTAGTTCACACTTCAGTTTGATCAGTTGAGTGGAGTCTAGATGCCACATTGGTATCATCACCATGCAATATTTGGATCATCACTAGCTAATGCGCATTGTCCTTGGGATTATCACCATACTAGCACATTAATCATGATTCCTTAATCTCCTCCTCACTTCACTCTATTTCAGTTAGTTAACTGAAGACTGAGAGACTAGTTAACTCAGACTAGGTGGCAGTTCACTTTCGTAACTTCGTGAGAGACTAGACTAGGTGACAATTTACTCCCATAACTGTTGGTGTGTGTCCATATCACTCTATACCACCACTATGGTGCATTATATTCTCCTCCAATGCACATTAGTTGAGTTATACAAATTATATAATGTGTAAATTATCATTCATTCATTTGGTTAATGAGAATTCTTCCATTATTTCTCTCTTGTTTCTCTTTTCTCATATTTTCTCTGCAAACTGTGTATGTCATTTGCTAGCTAGATTTTTTCTATGCAGGTTCAACATATTTACAAATTTATACTGATTTTGGTTTTGATTATATGACACAATTATCTTCTTTCATATAAAATAGTTATGATGTTTCAATTTTCTTTAGATATTTAGATTGGTTTTCTAGTTCTTTCTTATCATTTTATTTATTATTTATATATTATTATTGGTTATCAATATTAATATCATTATCACTATTAATAGCGATATCAATGAAAATGAAATAGATGGGTAATGAATGTGGCTTAGATAGGCATTTATAGGGTAGGGTTTTTGTAGGTGGGTTCTATGGTGGAGGTGAGGATATTACAATGGAGGTGAGGGGGACTCGAGGTAATTTTTGCTTGTATGAATTTTGATCTATGAAGAAGAAGTCCTAGATTATTTAGAGGACCCATTGGAAGGACAACAAATTTGGTCCTATCTAGCAATCTACCCATCAAATGACACATTGGTGCCATGGAGGTTTGCAAGTTTTGGTTCAAGGTTGATGGAAGAAGAATTTTTTCCATCTTTGGTGAGATGGCACATGCTCTATTAGTATGTCGTATAGGGGAGGGTGTCCTATAAATGAAGGCTTCAATTGATATAGAAGGTGAATCTCTCAAAACCCTTAAAAGTTGGCACACTTATCCTATAGAGAATATTGAATGGGAAAAACTAGGTGATCCTCAAGCTTTCATCCTTAGTATTAGTGAACTAAAGATCAAAGTCGACTATATGATTTCTCTGTAGAATATTTTACTCTAGACAAGACATGCATATATATCAAAGTTCCTAATTATGGTTTGGCTCAAAGGCTTGACAAGATACCTGATTTTGATTTCATCGGAAAAATATTGGAGCTCCATCACATGAGTGTCACTCTTACCCAAGACACAAGGAAGTTAGTTTCACATGATGTAGAGGGAAGGAGGAAATACAAATGATGTTGCCGTGTTAAACAAATTCAGAAACCTATCAACTTTCCTCTTGGTGAGAAGACTAAATTGAACGTGATTCGAGAAATGAAGATTGGGCCCTAGTTGGACGATTTCCAGGAAGAAAATGAGTTCTAAAACTTTGAAAGCATGGACATAATCCATTTTTGATCCCATAACTAGTTATACTCCTCAAGCCCTAATTTTGTTAAGGGATTAGATAATATGGATCTTTTGATCTATAGGTGAGTTTGAAGATATTCTACATAGAAGGTGGATATATTGAGCTCAACCTCTTTTCCACCAAATGTGACATGTATATTTTGATGCCAGGTAAACACATTTTGATATTATCCCAACCTAGGTATTGATTTTGAGTCTCTATCTAATCTTGTGCTCTAAATGAGTATTTGAAGAAAGTGGGAATTCCCTTGGCATTTTTTATGAGGTCAATTTGTCATACACATACTCAAGCTACCTGGGTATAGCACACATTCTAGTTGGTCTGTATCTTAGCAAAGGGATAGAAAATATGTAATTTACCTAGACACCCACAGGCTAGGCATGCTACCTCAAAAAATCACTTCAAAACTAATCTCAAATTCTGATAACAATTATTTTATTAAAGAAGCATGAAAGACTCACATGCACAAAACAAGATTCATGCTACAACATAAAATAAAGGACCAATGTTCCATGCACAACAATAACCAACAAGCATGAAAATGAAATTACATCTCATAGATATATAGACATAGAAAAATATACATTATACATAAAACACATAGATCACTTATCTTTTCAAGTAAGCATTCACTATTTGGTTGTAGACCAAGGATGTTCCTCCCAACCATAGAAATCGTTGTTCCAATTTTCAACAACAAGTGACCCTTGAGCCAGGGCTATGAATCCACAAGGATGGGGGCCTAGGCCAAATCTAAAACAAACAATAGTTATCTAATTAGATCTCAAGTTTTTCAATTCCACAACAACCCTAATTTCCATCTCTCTTTCCCCTTCATCCCGCACAACCCAAAGAAATCAACCCCTTTCTCTTCCATGCAGTCGCTCAGGCTATTCCATTTCTCTCTAGGGCTCCAGTGCTACTAGTCAATAAATATCCATGTTGGAAACTCCAAGGATTCTCATTCATGGACAGTTCTTTCTGAACTACCATCAATCTCATGCACACACAAATCCATTCCTTCATGAAATGATCAATAATTTATTACAACCATCTAGCAATGGATCTCGTCTAGCCATTTGTTTCCATGCTCAGACCAAGAGAAAATGAATTAGAAAGAATGAGGAACCTAGAATGAAAGAGTGAGAAGAGTGTAAGAGTGAATGGAGAATAGTAAGTGAACCCCAAAACAACCCAAAGAGATTTTTATATATTTACTTGAAAATAAGAACTCCATGGCCTCCCCAAGAAGCTCATGTAACCAATTTTCTCCATCAAATCAATTATGGGTAAATAAAATATAATAAAAGACTTATCCCCTTAAGCCCCCTCTCTCATGGAATCATATCCCCCTATGTCTTCTGTTCTCATTTGTCTTGCAACCGGTGATGTATTTTATTAAAACATATAGATGTATTACATTTTCTAGGCACTCTAGCCTTTACTCTTCACAGGTGGCCCATCGAACCCTTATATACATAGGAACTCCATCCTAGAAAGAAACATGCATACATAGGCACTTTGGCCCAAAACATGCACACATATTTTACAATTTACATTTTCTGGCAGTAGTTCCAACCAACAAGTTGTCATTCCCCATTAACCATGCACAACCCAAAGAAATGAACCCCTTTTTCTTCCATGCAGTCCCTCGCATTGTTCCATTTCTCTCCAGGGATCTAGTGCACTCATCCAGGAATACTTCAGAGTTGCGACTTCAAGAACTCCAGCTGCAACAAGTCCACTGGAATTTTTTCATTCTATGCCTTCATCATTGAGTTGAAATTCCTTCTAGTGTTATTTTTCATGATCTTCCATCTTCCATAGCCAACATCTCATCTATATTACAAACATACAATCATGATGATATATCATTATAACAATGGTTAATCATAAATGTCAAATATATTTTATATAGGAAAACATTTTTTTCTCAGCATGAGCTTCCTGCTCATAATTCATTTGTCTCTTGCAGCTGCAACATCACCCAATACCATTATTCCTACAATTTTCTCAACCTTCAATCAACCAAACCAATTGTTAGCATATCATAACAATTTTTTTAATTTCTCAAATTTGTTTATATAGAGGAAATATAATTTCACCAGCATGAACATTTTTCTCATAATTCTTGGCTCTGTAGCTGTAGATATCAATATTTCTTATGGGCTTACATCCCTGCCATATCCAAGACCATTATTGATGCAATTTCCTCAATTTACATGCAACCAAATATATTGTTAGTAATTTTTAAATTCCAATTTCCAAAATTGTTTGATATAGAAAAATAAAGTTTCCAGACATGAGCTTCAACTCATAATGTTTGGCTCCTGCAACAATAGGAATTGGTCTTATTTATGGGATTACATTTCTGCCATATACAAGACCATTCTTGTTGCAATTTCCTCCATTTACGATCAACCAAACACATTGTTAGCATATCATAATAAATATACATTTTCATGGAAACAATTACAAGGTTTCACAAAGTGATTTCAGAATTGATTGCATCAACAATTCAATCACTTCCATTAATCCAACTATAATTGGAATGAACCCATCATTCTCTACACATGTATTATCTACCAATTTTTTTCTTTATTCTAGCCATGAATATTTTTATTATTATGTTCCCTCGACAATTATTTTCTGTAATTCATCATTATGCAACTACTTTAACCTGCAACTTTCAGGTTGCAATATCTAACAACTCTTGAAGTGTTTCTCAACTTCATGAGTTAGAAATACTTACATCATTTAAGTTGTTAGCATAATCATTTCTATGCCATATATTATATGTATGCATTCACCAAAATGCATTTAATAATTCATTCAATACCACTTGTAACATTTTCAATAGGTCTAAAAAGAAATCTCAGAATTGTAACAAACAACAATTCAATCACCTTCAACTAGTATTCATATTAAATATAATGCAACTATCCATCATTATATATTTTCATCACCACATGCTTTTCATAATGTAATAAATAATTACCAATAAAATAACGAAATCAAGGTGTCAATACCCATGGCCACATCTACACAATGCATCCCTGCATTGACTGCATAATACCATATAATTATGTCATGCATTCCACCATGGTGAGATGGAAGGTCAGACCAATGCCTCAACACATCATCCGAACTCTTCCCAATACTTCCTGACTAGTTGGATACCCTCATCTTCAACCCATACAAAACATAAGGAAACATAGATCCTAAATGCTCTTTAGTGTCTGCAAAGAAGTTGCAGTCCAAACATCAACTATATAGGGGAAGCCATTGAGCACTCACATAACACTATATCCCTTCCATAACCAACCATTTCATAGTCTCACACATGACTAGCTCTATGGGTATTCATTGTTATAACAAGAGTATGTCTCCTGACTTCACCTGGTTATGATACCATAACCAATCATAACACAATATGCAACTTAACATTTTATCTAAATGCATTCTAGCATCAACAACATTTACATTCTCTAGGCCTTCGGCCATTACATATCAATTTGAATCTTGAAAAGTTAGCTAAGGGGAATTCTTACCTCAATTCCCTTCAACATCTATGCATCAAAAGAAACTAAATGCATACCTGCATGTTTGTTATCAACCTACTTGATGCTACTTGATCAACTGGTATTTGTAGAAGCTCACATGTTTCCTCCTCCATCACCATTCCTGCCACCCTCATAGATATTCACATAGATGGAAGTCATAAACAACAACAACATCCACATCTTTAACCATGTTATATCATTTATTTTTTCTGAACACATAATCCATCATTACTCATGCTCAATTTACATAACGTCATGATTGCATAACAACAAACTATTCTAAGTCCACAAGCATGCCATATGGATATCTAAGAATGTACATATGCACAAATGCACAACCATATGCACCAAGCATTCACTGTCATCATGCCTACTAATGTTTTTAACTTCATTGTATGCATCATGCACTCTAGTACATTTCTGTTTCAGTTCACTTATTATTTATTTATTTATGTTGTAACTAGTTGTCCTTGAATTTCTTCAAATCTTTGTTGCCTTGTGTGCTCCCACTCTGCTCCTATGAACAATTGTTCATGGTATGAAAAATTTCTAGTTACGCTCCACTTGGCCATTCTACAATCCAATCGAGGTGTTCTATTTGCAACAACTTCTCTTAGGAAACCATATCCAAAATTTTCCTTTATGAAACATTCCATAACCTTGGAATGAAGTAGCTTAGAGCATTCCATCACTCTACTATCACAACATTCTTGAACCAAATCAAATTACTCCTAGTTTTACATTATATTACTTCATTAACATTTCCCTGTGAAACCATACCTTTCACAGTTAATACCATTCCCAATGGAAGTCTATTTTCATTCAGTGGCACTTTTCAAGTGAAAGAGCATTCATTATTCTATGTCTAATTTCTTTGCATTGATATCCTTCTTCCACTATGAACTCTGATATCAGAAGTGACTTTCTTTCTTTAAGTAATTTTAGAAAAGTAGCTAGTTCATATATACCAAATCCTTCCCAAGAACTCTTGTGCTTGGCACATAGAGATGATTCAAACATCACCTCTTAAACTGCTTGTTCTCTTTCACGTCAAGCTTTGCAACTATGTACACCTCTTTACCTTCGATGCTATGGAGACTTAATTTTCCTTTCTATTCCCATTAATGACATTATTGTCATGTTGGATTCATGTCCTATGTGATAATTCTTCTTTCTTTTCTTGTAATTCATTTCGATTCTGTAGCGGTTGAATACTAATTCTTTAGTTTCACTCTTCTTTAGTTCTTCATCCACTTTTCATTACTTTCCATGTAGCTCTTTATTTCCTCAACCAACTTCTACAAGATCTGTCACGCTTCCATGAATCTAATATTCAATTCTAGACTTGAAATTATCTAGTTATACTTCTAACTATGGAAAATGTACAAGCAATCATTTTTGTTAGAAATATGCACATCATAAAAAAAAATCAATTAATGCTACAGGTGTGTTTTATGCTCAATTTATGAAAAATTATATCAAAAATTTACAAATCATAATAGTTCCAAGTTATTCTCCTATAAATAATATTTCCAACGACTATTCTATTGCCCCGATCGGATTTATGAGTTGAATGTTATGGCTTCCTGAAAAGGCCACTTTCATCATTTTTGTGCATTTTCTCCACTGGTGCAATTTTATTGAAGTGACAACTTCTGTCAATTGCATACAAAACTATGTCAGGAATTAGAGAAATTTTGATATTAGACATAAATAAAAAAAATAACATGGAATCCATTAAAACTCTTATAATTTTAATCTGATGTTCTAGTAAAAAACTACCACAATCTGGAATCTGGAACTTTGTCCTTTTTCACTGCTTTTTCGAGACTTAGTAGCTTTAGCAGAATTGACTATCTCTCAATATGTGCACTTCTGAAAAAATTTCACTAAAAAAAAATTGTTTGTCCCGGTCATTATTTAAAATGTCAAGTAAATAAAAATTTCCAGTTTTTTCATCTAAGGCCACTTTTGTTGCTCTGAAAATCTCAAAAATCCCCCAAAATGGTCTGAAATAGTGGATTTTGGCCTATTTCAACATCCCCGTTCCAATCCCCTTAGGATTTATTCAATTCCATCGTGGGTTATTTGTGTGTCTTATTTTTAGACTCTCCACAAGAGTTTCAACCTAATCTAGACCTCTACGAGTGGTCTAGACCGAGATCTTTAAAAAACACTATTTTACAATTTCTGACAAATCTAAGAAGAAATGGACAATGACCCTCTCTAACACTTTTGTAGATCCCGTCTCTGCGGAAAAAAACCATAAGTTTCATCCAAATATGACCTAATATTCTATAGTTATGGCCAAAATAAGAAAATAACTCCATGTTTGTTTTTTGAAACTGTGGAGCAATGTTGCCTAACTGAGATCTGCATTGTCGATCTCAAGTCAGAAGCATTCTAGACCATTGATATGCTCTCTATCATCAATCAACGATTGAGGATAATTGATTTCCTTTATGAACCAAACCTTCCCAGCAAGCTCCCAACGCCCGATCATCGACCATCGACCATTGACCGTTCTTTACAAACCAAAAGTCGCCCACGAATCTCATTGATGCCCGATCACCGGCCATCAACCATCGGTCATTTATCCTAACAAACCAAGACTGTTTACAAATATCATCGAATCCCGACCATCGACGATATGCCATCTCTGCTAATGTGGCATGACACATCATCACCCTCATTTCCCTCATCGACCATCGACCGTCTCTCTTGGAAGAATCTAAACTTCGCACTAAATCTTCCAATCCTCGATCCATCAATGATCTTAGATGTCTGCTGGCCTAACTTCAACACTTTGCAAAAATTGTTGATTCCTAACCATCAACCATCGGTGATTTTTTTTGGTGAACTTCTGCACTTCGCCAAAACATTTTTCTCCCTGACTATCGGTCGTCGACGATTTTTGTTGGCAAACTTCAACACTTCACCAAAACCGTTGATCCCTCACCATCAATTATCGGCGATCGAAGATGTCTCTTGGAAAACTTCAACACTTCGCCAAAACATGTCGATCCTCGACCATTGACCATGGGTGATTTCAAATTTCAATTCATTGAAGTTTTACACTTCACCAAACTTGTCGATTCCCGACCATCAGCCATCGACGATCTTTGTTGGCGAACTTAAACACTTAAAATTTTTGGCAAAATTCCTCAATGGATCCGGACCATCTCTCTACCTCATTTTCAAACCACCGAAAGGAATCTCATATTTCGATCTTCTAACTTTGTAAAACTTTAAAAACATTATGATTTTTAATTTTTTTCAAGAACGGATCAGGGTCGTTGATTCTTTGAACTTTTACCCGCACTATAACGACCATTAAAATACAATTTTTTTCAACCTTCCAAGTTGAATTTGTCTTTACAACTCTGCATATCAAATCAATTAAACTACTCAAAAAATATTGACTCATTTCAACTTGGATCTTCTTCACAAATTTGAGGATTTTTCTCTCTAATATTTTTGTTTTTCCCCAAACTCGTACAGAGCAAAAATCTATGACAACAAATTTTCCCATTTCTCACTTGTTTTGACCCATACCAGTCTGATTTTTCAACCATAAGATTTGATATCAATCTGTAACGTACCCATCCACCCACAGGCTAGGCACGCTACCTCAAAAACTCACTTCAAAATTGATCTTGAATTCTGATAACAATTATTTTAATAAAGAAGCATGAAAGAATCACATGCAGAAAACAAGATTCGTGATACAACATAAAATAAATGAACAATGTTCCATGCACATCAATAACCAACAAGAATGCACATGAAATTACATCTCCTATATAAATATACACAACAAAACATACATTATACATAAAACACATATATCACTTATCTTTTCAGGTAAACATTCACCAATTGGCTGAGACCAAGGACGTTCCTCCCAACCATAGACACTATTGTTCCAATTTTCAACAATAGGTCACCCCAGATCTAGGGCTATGAATGCACAAGGATGGGGGCCTAGGTCAAATATAAAACATACAACATTTGGCTAATTATCTCTCATGTTTCCCAACTCCACAAAAATCCTAATTTCCATCTCTCTTTCCCTTTCAGCCTGCACAACCCAAAGAAATGAACCCCTTTCTGTGCCATGTAGTCCCTCGAGTTGTTCCATTTCTCTATAGGGATCCAGTGATGTTGGTCAGGAAATCTCCCTGCTGGAAAATCCAAGGATTCTCAGCTGTGGACAGTTCTTTCTGAAATTCCATCAATCACATGCACATAGACATCCATTCCTTCTTGGAATGATCAATAATTTATTACAACCATCTAGCAATGGCTCTCCACCTCCATCCATTAGTTTCCATGCTCAGACCAAGAGAACACGAATTAAAAAGAATGAGGAACCTAGAATAAAAAAGTGAGAAGAGTGTAAGAGTGAATGGAGAAGAGCAAGTGAACCCCCAAACATACCAAAGAGTTGTTTATATATTTACTTGAAATCAAGAACCCCATGGCCTCCCCAAGAAGCTCATGTCACTAATACATATGGATGGATTATTCCACAAAAATTTTCCACGTTTCCCTTATTTTCATGTTTTTTTCTTTTTTAATTGGGTGGATTTTCGTCGCTATTGCCACGAAAGTTCGTCGCTATAGCGACGAGTATGTGTTTTTTAAATTAGGAGGGATTTTCATCATTATTTCCATGAATTTTTGTAGCTATAGCTACGAGTATTTCCTACCTCAAAAAGCACCTACTAACACACGTGGTTTGCAACGACTAGTTGAATTTTTGCGGGTCAACTCATGCATTTTTGTCGCTATATCGACGATAATCAATCTATATATACCTGACTTTAAGAGACTTTGCGACACATTTGCTATAGTTGTGACACTCTTTGTGGCTTTTGTTGAGCTGTTTATTTTTTCCTTCACCCACTGGTTGAACAAATCCAATTCTCTATCTAAATAGCTCGGATTTTGAACTTGCAAGGTTAGTATGTTTATTTATTTATTTACATATACTCATTTAACTTGTATATTTTTGTTCAAATGAAATTTCATGTAGCTTGTTTTTCCCTTGATAATATATGATATGTGCATTACCATATTTCAAAATTTTATGTCATTGGTTTTTGGATCTAGTTAGTATATTCTGTGGAAATTCATGTGAAATATCAGGAAATATTTTTTCCAAAGAAGTATTTTAAGAAGAGGGAAAATTAGTCCATCAATAAGACAATTCAAACATTAAAAATGGATGTCATTATCAATCTAGATCAATTTGAGCCTACAATTCCTTATGTAAATTTAATCCTTATTACAAAACCACCAACTCATACCAACTTTACCGATTGGACTAATGTTTGAAATAGAAAGTGGAAAAAAAATCCTCTTAGGTCTAATCCTATCCCTTAGCGACCTTGTTAACTCTTTAACTTTTTTGTTTCTATGATGTTGTTCCTATATATATTAATTTCATATTTTTAGTCTAGTATTAGGTTAGGATAGCCATATAACAGTGTATTGTTATGTGATGTTGTTTCTCTCAATTTTTTATAATCACACACAATTCTAGATGTAGTGATTAACTCTAGTTTGTAGTTGATGTAACTTTTTTATACACTATTAATAAGGAGTAGCTAAAATATAAAAATTTCATGATGAAATATACTAGTCAGAAATTGAAAAATGAGAACATGCCAAAGTGTCTTAGAAAATAAAATCGTGACCACTATAAGTAGCATAAAATTGTGACCATTGTATGTAGCTGCAAATCAACACGTCATAATTTTAACCAACCAAACCCAATTGTGGATGAAAAGTGGATGGCATTCATTTTTTAGTGGTGAATTTCAAAGATTGACATTTTCTCTACAAAACAACATAGAGGCTAGTGTATGGTATTGAGTGATTCAAGTTTGAGAAATTTTGACCACTTTCGTTAAATGGTGTGTAATTATTCTCCATGGTGATTCAGTACACACTACTCTAAAGTACAAATTGAAGCATATCAATATTAATAGTTAATCGATAATAAAAAAAAAGCATGTCAAAATGTCTTAGAAAAAATAATTGTGATAATTGTAGGTCACTATAAATAAACATATCATAATCGAAAGGAGTAGCTAAAATATCATGAAGGAGTAGCTAAAATATAAAAAATTGACAACTTACTATTTGGTATGGTGTAGGTAAGATAATTACTTGTCAATACAAGGATTTGTCACTATGAACAAAAATGACAAGAAGCTTGCTCAGTTTAGAGCAGCATTAGGGGCGACGGGCGATGGAAAATGTTATTTCCCTTGCTATGATTGCAGGGAGTTGCAAAGAAGAAGAATTTTAATAAAAACAATTGAAAGACATTATAGGGAGAAGGGGCACACTAAAGGGGGTTATGAATATCATCCCTTGGTAAGAGGATTCAATATTTAATGTATTATCTGTAATAGTCATCATGTCATGAATTTTAGTAATATTTATTATCATTTTTTTTAATATTTTCTATACACACTAACTTTTCTACATTGTTTTTAAATATATAGACGATGCCCCCAAAATGTCGACCTCCAGAGAGTTATTTTCCAAGTACTAGCATAAATACTCCTTTACAGGGTGATGAACTTCGAGATCAGAATATTGAAGCTATTGATCAAGTTATTAATGATGATATGGATGGAGATAATGTTAGTGATACAAATAAGGAAGATGAGATACATAGATTGATCCAAGACACATTTTCTCTAATGGATGAGGAAAACTAGGATGATAATCATGATGTTGATCCTCTACTTGAGAAGTCATGTCAACCTCTTTATGAAGGCTCAATAACAAATCTTCTATATTCTATATTGTTGTTGGTTAACTTGAATGTTTTGAATGGTTTATCAAACACATGCCTCACACAGATTCTAAGGTATTTAATTTGTTAATTATTTATGCCTGCATGTTCACAAATACTTAAAAGGTTCAATTTTTTCCTATATTTCTATTGTTTTCTAATTTGTAAAGTATGGATGTGATATTGATGATTAATATTGTTTACATTGACTTATTGTTTTGAATTTTGTATATTGTTAGGTGAATTTCTATTACCGACGTCAAATATTTTTCCACGCACATATCGAGAAATATCCGTGATTATGAAAGAAATTGGAATGGAGTATCAAGCTATTAATGCATGTCTTAATTATCACATCATATAATATGGACAATACACATTAGAAAATGAATTCCCACAATGTCAAATAAGTAGATATCGAACCGATAAAGCGTTAAAGAAGGTGTCTCGCAAAGTTCTTCGTTATATTATGATAATTCCACCTTTCCAGTGATTGTTCAAGTGCCAAAGTATAGCACAGTTTATGGATTTCCATGCAAAGAACAGAAGTCAAGACGATGTTCTTCGAATGCATGCAGATGGTTCTGCATTGAAGTACATCAAAGAAAAGTGGCCAATTTTTAAAGAAGAACCTCATAATGTTAGACTTTTGTTGGCAGTTGATGGTGTCAATCCATTTGGAGAGCTTCGTTCTACATACTCAGTGTGGTCTGTTTTTGTTATAAACAATAACATTCCTCCTTGGATGTCGATCAAGAGAGAGCACACAATGTTGGAAATGATTGTTCGAGGTATTTAATTACCTTTTATTTGCTTTAAAGTATGAAAAAATATTTCATTTCTTTTTTCCGTGCATGGTAATTATTTCTTTTATATATAACGACATCTAGATAAGTATAATTAATCATGCAGTATGTTGAACCAATTAAGTAAGTACCGGGTTAAAGATATGAACTTATATATTGAGCCTCTTATCGATGAGTTGTTGAAGTTATGGGCTAGCGTCACTATGTATGAAATCTCTAGACCAATAGGGAAAAACCGATTTCAATTCCATGGAATACTATCATGGACAATTCATGATGCTCCCGGGTTAACAAATTTTTGTGGTATATTGTTACTTTCTTTTGTGATTTAATATTATATATATTTATTGAAAATATCATGCATTATTTTAAATTGTAA
>SNQJ01S0056375.1:27524-43855 GCA_010110895.2 Picea sitchensis | reverse complement strand
CATTTCATCAACAAAAATAAAGATAAAGAGAAGTTGAAAAGGGATCTAGAAACTAGGTGTACTAGTGCTATGTGTATAAGAGATTGTCTACATTTTAAGGGTGTGAAGATTTTATGTAGTGTAAAGTAGAAAAACAATTTTTAAGTAATATTTTATAAGTAATTTTTTTAAACACATTCTTTTAAATTGTAAATTTTTCATAAACGAAATAAAGAGAAGTTGAAATTTCAAATATTAGGGAGCTATGAACTAGGTAGATTAGTGCTATGCTTATAAGAGTCTGCATACATTTTAAGGGTATGAAGAGTTTATGTAATGTAACTTAGAAAAATAATTTCTAAGTAATATTTTATAAATGACTTTATTAATTTTGTGAATTATATTTTAAAACACATTCTTTCAAATTGTAAATTTTACATAAATAAGTTTTAAACAATATTGAATTCACATTTTATTAGAAAATTGAATCTCTTAATCATAACAGTACTTGAATCTTTTACCATTTACAACTTTCTAAAGCTTAATAATATAAGATATTTTGTAGAAAATTTTTAACTAAACTAAATAAAATTATTTTTAGTTTGTGATTATTACTAAATTGAATGTCACTTTCTTTATTACTATGATTAAATCACTTTCTTTATTACTATGATTAAGCTTATGTAAATGTTATATTTTTAAATCAAACACAAAAACTTAATTTAAAATAAAATAAAATTAATAATATAAAAACTTAAAAAAAAAAAAAAAATTTAAAAAATTTATAATCTATATTTTTTTTTATGAAAGCGTAAATTGATAAGTTATTCAGTTAATAAAAATATTGGAACGTGGTAAATTTTTTTGTTTGATAGGAAATAGTAATTGCACACATCCATTGAAAATCAAACAAATAAAATAAATAACTTGACTTGAGATAATACTTTTAGAACTTGACTTGAGATGAATAATTCATATTAAATCTTAAATTTTCTAAACTACGAAGGAGAACAATGCTTAGTATAATATCCAAAACTTTTAGTTTGAAGAGATGGAAACATAATGATTAATATATTGTCCAAAAACAAGGCGCCTTTACTATAGATAAATAATTAATATTGGATCCAATATTTTCTTAACTACGAAGGAACATAATGAATAGTATATTTTCCAAATTTTGTTTTGTTTAAATATACATTGTGAAAAACAAGAACATAACGACTAGTATATTGTCCAAAAATTTCTTTGGTGAATATAAATTATTAATATATTGTCACAAGTTAAATACGATAACGTAAAACCAATTGTATATAAAGTAAAGACAATGTACAGGTCTTCCATTTTAATTCAATATATAAATCGTGAAGCTTCTTCAAAAACTTTTCAAATTATGACTTCCATTTAATTTCTAAAACATATTGTGTGTCCTCTTCCTTAACTATAATTTTCATGTTCGCATTGACAAAATTCCGTGGAATGTGAGATAACCCAAATATGATACTAGAAAATTCCACTTAATCCAAATCATATTTTTCTATGCATTTTTGTTTCCATTATAGGCTATATCTAATGGTTTTCGCTTTTCTTTTTTTTATTGATCACATATTTTTTACAACAAAATATTTTCATTATATTATATAAAACTTTTCAGGAAAAAAGTAACAAAATATAACACTAATCATAACATGCACTTTCCTCGATCCTCCAAAACAAAAGTATATGAGAAAAAAACTAATATACTACCAGCACACAAGCTAATACAAAACAAGGAGATAAGAACACAAAGTGCTCGGATCTGACCCCATAGGTCCATAAAACATGTCCATATAAACCAAACACCACTATCTCTTATGTGTAGACAAAGAGAAAGCTCATAAAAAATTAAACTACTGACAAAAAACATTAATAGAAATTTAAGAACAGGGAGGGGTCCTCATTTCCCTCTTCCCACTGGTTGTAAACTATCTTCCCTTCTTGCATCTGGAGTGCCTTCTTGGATAAAATGTCTGCCTCCTTGTTGTTATCTCTGTAAATGTGAGTGAAATTGATTGTCCTGAATGCTTGACTGAGGTCTCTGATTCTGTCCTTCCAACACTCCAAAGAGATTACCTGCAACTTTCCTTTTTGGTTCAACCAGTCTATGATGATTCTGGAATCTCCAAAAACTTGTAGATCTAGGATATGCAGCCACGTAGCCAGTGTTAATGTTTCCCACACTCCCAAAAGTTCAGCGCTAGTATTAGTGCCTGGTCCACAATTGAATGCCCACTTATAGACCATATGTTCATTGATCCTAAGGACCCCTCCTACTCCACTTAGTTGGCCATTTGATTGAGTTGCTCCGTCGAACCTCCTTGGTCATTGAAAAACTAGATCTGGTAATTGGTGCTTTCTATATATCCCTGTGTTTTCCAAATCCTCCAAGTGTCTTGCATACAACCAAGTGGATAGAGGGTCTACCATTCTCAAATAATACTTTGTTGTGTTCCAACCACAAATGCCAACTAATGAGAGAGGGTAGAGTAGGTGTTGATTTTTCATCAAACTAGGTTCAAGCATGAATTTTATTCCAATTTTAGCATTTTACTTGAACCACAGACAATTGCAGTTACACCATAAACAATTTGTTGTAGTAACCAAGATCACAAGAAGAAACACCATGCACAAGTACACAAGAAGTATCCTGGGAAAACCTTATTAACAAGGGAAGAAAAACCAACCAATCCTTTGCTATATTCTTCAAGAGAAAGACCTCCACCACCATAAAACCTAGCACACGAAAGGGTGCTCACAAACCCTAGAAGACTAGCACCCAAGAGAGGTGCAAAATTTTTCCCAAGAACAACTACTTGCTGAAATTTCCAAACTCACACTTGTGTTTTTTTGTTTCCTCGATGGAGAATTTACCTTTATTTATATTAGATCAAGCCTATCAAAAGTAGTGTCTATTGGCACAACAGGTCTGACCTCAATAACTCACAATATAATTAATAATTACCATATTAATTATCTTTCACTTTATGGTGGGCTGACCTGTACCCTTTACATCACAAATAGGGTTACATGTAAGTCTGACTCTTGTACAATATATCAAGGGATTGTATACACCCACTAGTGCTCAGCCACTAGGGGCACATCCATCTGTGCTCAACCACATGGATGTCCACATCTCTATCTCACTGCATCTCACAGGAGAATCACACTCACTAGTGCTCAACCACTAGGATCACGTTCACTTGTTCTCTGCCACAGGCACGTCCAACTCAACATATCTCTTTCTCACTGCATCTCACAAGAGAATCACACTCACTAGTACTCAACCACTAGGATCATGTTCACCTGTGCTCAGCCACAGGCACATCCAACTCAACAGATCTCTTTCTCACTATGTCTCATAGGAGAATCATCTGGAGTATCACATCATATCAAATCTCTACATGGAGGAGATGAATACATCATTTCATCTCCATCTCAGAGAGAATGACACACCCAATTCATGGGATTCCCCACATAGGGGAACACAACATTCCATCTCCGTCTCAGAGAGGAACCACACACCCAACTCATGCGCTTCCCCACATAGGAGCACACAACATTCCATATCCATCTCAAAGAGGAGCCATACATCCAGCTCATGGGCTTCCTCACCCAGCATAGGGCACACAACGTTCCATCTTCGCCTCAGAGAGGAACCACACACCCAACTCATGGGATTCCTCACCCCACATAGGGGCACATGCCATTCCTTCTCCATCTCAGAGAGGAACCACACACCCAACTCATGGGATGATCTAAGTGGATATCATTGGCCACCCACCTATTCAACTGGCTCGAAAAATAGTTTTCCACCTTAGCAATTTTTCGACATTTTTTCGGGTTCCAAACTTTCGGGGCCATTTTGAGGCCCTAAACGCCCTTTTTTTGGGATTTGTGGCCCAGGTGAGTAGCGAAGGCACTAAAATAGGCTACTCGAAAATCATTCTTCTCAGTTAGACCTTTCCAATGGGCTATCGTGTGCCTAAAATGTATATCGTATGAAAAAGTTACGACTCTGGGAAGTTGATGTACTAACTTACCCAAATGGGGCCAACATGACTTTTGGCGCTTCATCTCCTAGGGTTAGGTTTTTGGATGTCTAGGGTTTTTGACATTCCTGTTTATTGTAAAAATGCCTTCAGAGCCTCATTGTAATCATCTTCTTGCGAATGACTACAACCGTCACATGTCTTCTCAGAGATAAGCCACCACCATTCCAGCAAGATTGTTTTCCACTCCTTTTTATAGTTTCAGCTTATTTTCTTATTGAATAGAAAATCAATTTTACTGTATCTCTGTTATTCTGTGTTAAGCATCTTTTAATAATCTGTATTCATTTCATTCTGCTCATAAAATACGGATAAGTGGTATTAGAGCGGTCTTCTCCCTTTCGTCTTAATGCATGTCCCCAATGAGGTCAGGGTACAAAGAATTGGGTCTCGAGCTTGTTTCTCTTGAGGACAAAATCTCTCACACGCCCAAGCAACCTCTCATGGCAGTAGACAAGAAAGATGACGGGACATGAGATCCATTCAAAATGTTTCTTGAGGAAACCCTCACACAACAAAGGAACGAGATGATGGATAGTTTCATGCAAATCCTTCGGCGACTACCAAAATGCAACACATCTTCCTTGAGTGGAGGCATCGCCCCCTTCAAGGTACAAATCAACTCCAATATTCCTATATTTGAAGATAAGATAGACGCAGATGCTGTAGACAAGTGGTTGAATCTACTAGAAAGGTATTTTTCTGTCCATAACTTTTCAAATAGAGAAAATATTACTTTTGCGCTCCTCAAAGCCGTTCCCCATGTCAAAGATTGGTGGGAAAAATTCTGTGAGAAAAAGGAAAGATAGTATCCCTCATTATTTACAATCGTGGCCACCTCAAAATCCTTTAGGTATGCTATTAAGGAACAATACTACCCCGTCGGAGTTATGACAGCTTGTATACTAGATGGACTACACTGCAGCAAGAAAGAGACCAAGTAGTGCCAGAGTTCACAAATATCTTCCATACCTTGCGCACCAAGTTGGGTATCAAAGATTCAAAGTGACATCTGGTGCTCAAGTATTTCAGTGATATACATAGATACATCCAGACCGAAATGGAATTTCTAGACATATCGTCCTTGGGCATGGCCTACTGATATGCCATCAAAATCAAGCAGAAGCTCAGACAAAATACGCGACAATTTGGGCTTGGGAACCCCTCATAGAGAAAGCCAGAAAAGGGTGGCCCCAACCCACAAAACAAAGGACAAATAAAATATGGATAGTATCAGGACAACTAGTCCAAGCCGCAATCAAATAAGGACAGTGGAAAGACAAAGAAAGATACTGGGAAGTGGTGTGACTTCCATAAGAGCCCTTGCAATAACACTATTGACTGTCGCTCAAAGCAGTCGCTAGTGGCTGAAGTGAAAGCCTCTGAATCAGATGCAGGTTTTGACTCTGATTCATAACTAGAAAGGGGAATATGGATCATTGACGCAGAACCCAGTGCCACCGTTTCTACCACCAAGCTCCAACCTGGTGACCCAAATGAGCCAGAAGAAGGAGAGTGCCTCTTCCATTCACAGATGTGGGTAAAAGGCACCCCACTACACTTCATCGTTGATAGCAGTAGCCAAAAGAAAATCATCTCAACAAAGGTCGTCAAGCGGCTTCCCTACCAAAAATGCTGCACCCACAACCCTACACCATTGGATGGCTCCTCCAAGGAAGCGATCTTCACGTCAACCAATAGTGTCGACTGTCGTACAATATCAAGCCCTTCAAAGACGGGGCATTATGTGATATTTCTCCTCTCGAAGTTTGTAATTTTATTTTGGGCCAGCCTTATTTATGGAAATGTCATGTTGTATATGAGTCTAGGCCTCATTGTGTTGTTATTAATTTGAACAGGAAATTGTATAGGATACCCAAGGCAGTCCCTCCTAGTGTTATTTCCTTGATCTCCACCAAGCAATGTAGGAAGGTCATCTCTTAGACTGGGAAATTTTTCTTCTTCATGATTCTCTCTCATAGTGAGCGAAAGATCGCATCCACATCCAGGGCCTTCACGACTGATCTCCCCACACAATAGAAGGAAGCGGATAAGGTCGTGGAAGAATACTCATATATCTTCTCCTCTCCTACCAGAGTAACTATGCACTTCCAGGTCAGGCATCCTATCGATTTGACCCTAGGAACATCGCTACCCATTGGGCCAGTCTATCAATGATCTCTATTAGAAAATGAGGAGATCAAGAGGCAAATCCAAGAACTACTCCACAAGGGGTACATTCATCCCATCTCATCTCCTTGTGGGAGCCTAATCATGCTGGTGTAGAAGAAAGACGGGACCTGGAAACTCTGCATTGATTACCGAGCTCTGAATAAAATCACAGTCCAAAATCGGTACTCGATTCCCCGAATCGACGACCTCCTTGATTAGCTCACGAGGGCCAAATACTTAAGTAAGATTGATCTGAAGTCTGGCTACCAATAGGTCCCAATAGAATAGACAGATGTATGGAAGACTGCCTTCAAGTCAAAATAAGGTCTTTTTGAATGGTTGGTCATGCCCTTTGGTTTGACAAATGCTCCAACAACGTTTATGAGGATGATGGACGATATCGTACGAACTTTCACCAATACTTTTATAGTGGTGTATCTGGATGACATCCTCATCTACAACAAGACTTGGTCGGAACACTTGCAGCATATTCAACAGGTTCTACACACCCTGCGACAACACAAACTATATGAAAACTTGGAAAAATGCTCCTTCAGCATGGTCTAGGTCCATTCCTTAGGCTACATCATTGATCATCATGGTGTGTATGTGGATTCAACCAAGATCTAGGTCATCTGTGACTGGCCAGCCCCAACCACACTCACTAAACTTCAGATCTTCTTGGGCCTCACCAATTTGTATCGCAGGTTCGTGTTGGGTTTCTCTCATATCGCATGGCCCCTCAGCCAAGTAACCAGGGGTGGTGGTAAGGAAAAATTTGTGTGGGGCCTGTCCCGAAAAAAAACCTTAGATGAATTGAAGAAGAGTTTGTGCTCATACCTAATACTTTCATTACAGGACCTACAACATCCCTTTTAGATCGAGACAAATGCTTCAGACTATGTTGTGGGCGTCGTTCTCACTCAACACGGCCACCCCATTGCATATCGTAGTGAGACACTATCAGATGTTGTTCGTAAGTACCCTATTTACGACAAAGAAATGTACTCCATTGTGCAAGCCTCCCGCCAGTGGAGACAATCATCCACACTAATCACCAACCACTATAGTTCATGCAAACACAAGGAAAATTGTAGAATGACAACCATCAAAAGTGGTCAACATACTTACAACAGTTCCACCTCAACAAGAAGTATAAAATAGGAAGTACCAACCAAGTTTTTGATTGGCTCAACTGACCTCCAGTCGCAGCACTCACCACGATGCTAGACTCTTATGGCCACAAGACCTACGGATGGCCCCACCTCTATGAGACAGACCCTTACTTCTCCACCACCTACCAAATGTTGGGCCCCAACTCAGTGGTTGCTAATTTTCATCTTCAGGACGAGTTGTTGTGCCGTCTGGGCCATCTCTACATTCCATCAAGTCAGTGCGCGAAGCTTATTTGGGAAGCTCACTACAGTCGGGTGGTAGGACACTTTGGCATTGGAAAAACAGTGGCAGTGCTACATAAACATTTCTACTGGCCAAAACTTCGACAGGATGTCGACAAGTATATCAAGTCCTGCATGGCCTGTGCTATTTCCAAATCGACCACTAAGAAACAGGGCTTGTACACCCCTCTTCCTACTCCTAACAAGCCATGGGAATCCACATCAATGGAATACATGTCGGGCCTCCCATCCACCAAGAGGGGAAATGAATGTGTTTTTGTGGTTGTTGATCGCTTTTCCAAGATGGCGATTCTAACCACCTGCAAGAAGAACATCACAATAGAAGCCACTTCCAAGCTCTTCTTTGAATGAGTATGGGTACATTTTGGGATCCCACAAACCATTATCTCAGACCATGAGAATCGGTTCCTCAACACATTCTGGTCGAGCCTCTGGTCACTATAGGATACCAAGGTCACCAAATCCACTGCCTTCCACCCCCAGATAGATGGTCAAATTGAGGTCGTCAATCGAATGGTCATACATATCCTTCTCATGTACAATTCAAAACACCCCCACACATGGGATGGGAGTCTTCCCTATGTCCAACATAGCTACAATCGATCCCTACATAGCTCAACTGGCCACAACCCCTTTCAGGTGGGGTTGGGATTCCAACCATTGGGCCCCATGGATGTTGCACTACCTATGGAGACCACCTTGGCCAACTCATCCCCTACTCCACCAGAAGATGACAAAGCCACCTGGTTCATTGAGTGGATCCAACACATCTGCCAATAGGTTCAAGATATTCTACAGAAGTCTAATTCCAAGTACAAGCAATGCCATGATCAACATTGGGTACCGCATAAGTTTTAGGTGGGCGAAAAAAGTTGGGTGCACTTGCATAAATAACACCTTACAGGGCCCCATTGAAAGCTTCACCCACTCCTTTATGGGTCATACACCATCACCAAGGTTGTCGGTGACAATTCTTTTGAGCTCAACATTCCCCATTTCCTTGGCCGGCATCCAGTCTTCAACGTAGCTCTCCTTCGACCATATTTCCCACCATTATTGGACACCTCAGAGATAGTAGAGAAGTTGACACCAACAGAGCTCAACCCTGATTGCATGCAACATACAGCCAATGATCATATTGTGGAAACAAAAATCAAGGGCACTCGATAGCAAAGGATCCAACTTTATCAAGTCATCAAAGTAGGGCAGCCCCTACACCAAGGAAAGTGGCTCACCCGGGGCCAAATTCAACAAACATTTCCTCATCTGATGGGGGAAATCAAAGAAATGGAGACCATTGCTTCCTAAGGAGGGAGGATTGATCCAGGTGGATATCGATGGCCAATGACCTATTCCACTATCTTGAAAAATAGTTTTCCAGGTTGGTAGTTTTTCGACAGTTTTTCGGATTCCATACTTTTGGGGTCGTTTTGAGGCCCTAAACAACGTTTTTTGGGGATTTTGGGCTCAAGTGACAAGCGAAGGCACTAACTTGGGTGATTTGAAAATTGTTCTTCTTGATTAGACCTTTCCAACGGGATATTGTGTGCCTAAAACAAAGATCAAATGCAAAAGTTACAACCCCGAGAAGTTGATGTACTAACTTACCCAAATGGGGCCCACATGACTTTTGGCATTTCATCTCCTAGGGTTAGGTTTTTGGATGTCTAGGGTTTTTGACATTCCTATTTATTGTAAAAATGCCTTCATAGCCTCATTGTAATCATCTTCTTGCGAATGAGAACAACCGTCACATCTCTTCTCAGAGATAAGCCACCACCATTCTAGCAAGCTTGTTTTTCGCTGCATTTTACAGTTTCAAATTATTTTCTTATTAAATAGAAAACCAATTTTATTGTATCTCTGTTATTCTGTGTTAAACATCTTTTAATAATATGTATTCATTTTTTTCTACTCATAAAATCTGGATCATGGGCACACCCAACTCATGGACTTTCTCTTAGGCCAACTCACTCAGTTTGTGTCCTAGAGGATGTCTCACACACCTATAATCATCAACACTCCCTCTCATCTAGGGAGGCATTCTCCATCAGGCCAAGTCTCACATGGAAGTAATTAAACTTCATCTTGGTTGAAGTCATCAACACTCCCTCTCAGCTAGGGAGGTATTCTCCACCAAGCCAGTTTCTCAAGGATGTACTCGAACTTCGTATTGGCAAGTGGTTTGGTGAAGATATATGCAATCTGCGCATGTGTAGGAAGGTATTGCACGTATACTGCTTTCCTCTACAACATTTCTTTGATATAATGATATTTTATCTCAATGTGTTTTGATCTATCATGAAACATAGGGTTCTTAGAGAGCTTCACACAACTCTGGTTATCACAATGAATAATAATAGGATCCATCTCATGATCAAATAAATTTGTCAGAATCTTGCGAAGCCATATTGCTTCATGGACTACCACACTCAATGTTATATATTCTTCTTCTACAGTACTTAATTCCACAGATCTTTGTTTCTTACTGCACCAGGGAATCATGACAGACCCCAAGGTAAAACAATAACCAGATGTTCTCTTCTGGTCCACTGCGCTTTCTGCCCAATCGAAATATCCATGCAAACTCAAGTCTACACTGGATATCTCAGGCCATATCCAAATGTTCCTTGTAGATATCGCAATACATGTTTCATTGCTATCTAGTGGGGTTTTTCTTAGCTGACTCATGAATTGACTAATGTACATTCACTGCAAAGCATAAATCGGGTATGGTGTTAACCTGATACATCAGTGATCCAATCAGTTGTGGATCAATCTCGTTTGAATCATCATCATTCATTTTCTTAAAATCCATCACCATCGATGTAGGCATGGATTTTCATTCTGTCATACTGAACTTATTTAATATCCCCACTGTATATTTTCCTTGACTCAGGAAACTCTCATCAGTCCTCTGTCATACTTCTTGTCCCAATAAGTAGTGCATCATACCCAGATCCTTCATCTTGAAATCAAAAGTCAAAGCTTACTCGTATCCAACAAAAAATCTTTCTGAATAAGTCAACAAAATCAGGCTCTCGTCACCAAGAAATGTAATAATACAGGTTTGGATCGACAACACTCTTGCTGAAACCTAAACTTATCAAGAATCCATCCATCTGATGTAGTTTCCAACTCATGGATGGTAGTACGAATGGAAGTGTATCTAGCTTACTGGATCAAGTGTCTCATCATAGACAACTCCCTATGTTTGTGGGAATCCTTTGGCTACAAATGTCTCTTTGTATTTCTTGACACTTCCATCAGCTGCATGCTTGATCCTATAGATCCACTTGGAAGTCACCATTCTTCATCATATCTCATACATCATTCTTTAATATATATTGGTATTCTTCAGTCATGGAAACTTGTGATACCTGTTCACATGTTGCTTCTCTATGACGAGAAGGCTTAGAATCAATGATGTGACTCATGGCTGAAGAGTAGATTGAAAATCTCTTTTCTCTCTTGGGATGTGACTTAAGGGGATTGTATGTTTCTCTGCCTCCTCCATAGTTTATCGAGCCTAGGCAGGCCTTTTATGCCCTACTGCAATATCTCTGGGCATATCAACTGGAGCAACTGGATCAACTGGAACAACTAGATCAATTGGAATAATGTTTGTCTCCCTCTGAACTGCTAAAGGGGGAGAAGGTATTGTATCATTGTCAATCTCCATCTGAGATTATATGGATCTTTGAAAGGCTATCTCTTCTTCAATAACAACATCTCTGCTTGTCTCAATCTGTCTTTGACCAGTGATGTAGATCTAATATGTCTTTGAATATTCACTGTTATTCTATAAATGTATTCTTTCTCCATAAAGGGTCTAGCTTGGACCTCTTCTCTTTGGGTACATGAAAATACACTGGACACCCAAATATCCTAAAGTGTTCAATATCAGGCTTCACTCTGGTGAAGGATTCTTTGGGAGTTATTTTCTTCAAAATCTGGTGAGGACTCATGTTCTAAACATATACCATGTCATGCATGCTTCTTCCCACAGGATCATAGAAAGATTATGATCATGCATTATTGCATTCGTTGCCTCAATGATGGTTTTGTTCTTCCTCCTTCTCAAATAGTTTTTACTCCCTCTGAAGTCTAAAGTATAACCATCTTCCTTTATTGTTAACCTTCCTGGAACAAGAACACAAACGAAAGGAAACAGAACAAGAATATCTCCTAAAGGAGAATAATGAGTATATCTCTTGAATCAAAACAATTTAAGGAATGTTGTCACAGATACAAAACCTACTTGTAATGTAGAAAAATTTAGAAATGTAGGTTAGAGGAATGATAATTAAGACAATCAAACTTGGAGTCTTCACTTCCAGTGTGTTGTTCCTTTGAATGCATTGAGATACCTCTGGATCCACGACTTCAGCAAAGGTTCCTTCCTCTTGCAATTACCCTCATGAAAATGATACAAATAATATATACAAGTGCATACTTGAGGGTGATGATATGATTTATCCAATGACACCTGGCTGATTTCTTTCCTCTGACATCTTCATGAAGAAGGTAGCCATGGTGTCACCATAATTTTAGATTCTTCACAAACCCTTGTCAACTGGGCTAGAAAACCTAACAGCTAGGATAGGCTAGAAAATTTAGGTTTTGTTAGGATTATTACTGCCAACAATAAGCCTTAATAGAGTCAAATGAATAATGATGAGCTGGAAATCTCATTCAATGAGCTGCATAAACCCTAAAACCAACAAAAATTTGCGAAACCCTAGAAACCCTAGGGCCAAAAATCCAAAATGCTCAGAAATGCAATATGAGACTTTCTGGAGGTGCGCTGAAGGAGGCCATGCACTCCTATTCATTTTTTATCCCTAAGGTATAAGTATCAAGTGATGAAACACCTCAGAAACAAGGGTCATACGAAATTTCAAGAAATCCTAGGAGGGTCGTACAAAACTGCAAAAAAGGAGGGACGACTAGCTTTAAATGCTTGTGTAGGGGTTCTTCAAGACCTATTCTTTGATACCATGTTGATTTTTCATTAAAATAGATTCAAGCATGAAGTTTATTCCAATTTGAGAATTTTACTTGAACCATAGACAATTGAGTTACACCATAAACAATTTGCTGCAGTAACCAAGATCACAAGAAGAAACACCATGCACAAGTACACAAGAAGTATCCTGTGAAACCCTTCTCAACAAGGGAAGAAAACCCAAACAATCATTTTCTATGTTATTCAAGAGAAATACCTCCACCACCATAAAACCTGTCACACAAAAGGGTGCTCACAAACCCTAGAAGACTAGTGCCCAAGAGAGGTGCACACTTTTCCCCAAGAACAAATACTTGCTGAAATTTCGAAACTCACACTTGTGTTTTTTTGTTTGCTCAATGAGTAATTTACCTTTATTTATATTAGAATGAGCCTATCAAAAGTAGTGCCTATTGGCACAACAAGTCCGAACTTAATAACTCACGATATAATTAAAAATTACCATATTAATTATCTTTCACTTTATGGTGGGGGGTGACCTGTACCCTTTACAACATGAATAGGGTTACAGGTAAGTTTGACACTTGTACAATATAGCAAGGGATATCATAAACCCACTAGTTCTCAACCACTAGGGGGACATCCATCTGTTCTCAACCATAAGGATGTCCACATCTCTATGTCATTACTTCTCATAGGAGAATCACACTCACTAGTGCTCATCCACTAGGATCACGTTCACCTGTGCTTAGCCACAAACACATCCAACTCAAAAGCTCTCTTTCTCACTGCGTCTCACTGGAGAATCACACTCACTAGTGTTCATCCAATAGGATCACGTTCACCTGTTCTCAGCCATAGGCACGTCGAACTCAACATATCTCTTTGTCACTATGTCTCACCGAAGAATAATATGGAGTATCACATCATCTCAACTCTCTATAGAGAGGAGACCAATACACTGTTTCATATCCATATCAGAGAGAATGACACACTCAACTCATGGGATTCCCCCCAGAGGGGCACACAACATTCCATCTCCATCTTAGAGAGGAACCACACACCCAACTCATGGGCTTCCCCATATAGGGGTACACAACATTCCATCTCTGTCTCAGAGAGGAACCACACACCCAACTCATTGGATTCCTCACCCCACACATGGCACACAATGTTCCATCTCCATCTCAAAGAGGAACCGCACACCCAAATCATGGGATTCCTCACCCCACATAGGGGCACACAACGTTCCTTCTCCATCTCAGAGAGGAACCACACACCCAACTCATGCGATTTCTCTCAGGCCGGCTCACTCAGCATGTTTCCTGGAGGATGTCTCATGTAGCTGTAATCATCAATAGTAGGGTGCAAGGAAAAATGTATTAGCAAACTTTCGAAGCAACAGTTCAGAGAGGATCCCATCCATAGAGTGTTTAAGATAAGATATTTTCTAATCCTGAAACACACTTATTGTGTAAAAAAACAATTGACCAACATGTGCATAACTATCTCAGGATTCTTTAAGCATAAAAAGAAAATACTTGGACAAGACCATCCTTTACTTTGCAAATTATCCTAGGTAATAATTTTGTTTTCCACAAATAACTAGGTGGAATATTTTATTTTGGGTGCAAGGTCCCAAGTCCACAATTCATTCCACCATCCACCAATGGACCGGGGCCAAAGTTTTGATGCTAAGGCATTATAGACATTTCTGGCAGTGAGAGTGCCCAATCTATCTCCCTCGATCCATTTCAGTTCATTAGGTCTGTCGTGCAACTATACATAAGAGAAAATCATAGCTCTAAAGAATAAGTCCCATTCTATCACCTGTTCTCTCATGAGACCAAGGTTGTCACTTTCTTTCCACTGAGAAAAGATCGTTCCTGGCCGAAACGATCCTTTGGCCTGAAAGAGATAGTAAATGTTTCTCTACTTTAATGAATCTAGGATTTCTTGAGAGAGAAGAGAGAATTTCGCAATACCAAAATCTTATCCTTGACAATAATTACAGAATGGGCAGATCTAGGACTCCAGCTTAGCCAATGAGTTATTACATTTATAGACTTTACTAGGTTTCTCTGGGTCTAAGAGGGATTTGTAGTTCTTTGAGTGGTCGATCTCAGCCATGAAAACACAGGGCTATATGGAAGATATTTTTCCTTTATGACCCTATGCCAAATTCCATCCTTCATCAGAACTCTCCACAAGGTGTTTTCCACCAACAATCTGTTTAAAAGGTAAATGTTCCTTATTCCCTAACCACCAAATATTTTGGTTTTGCAATGATCTCCGATTTGCAAAGATGAATATGTTTTTAACACTACCACCCGACTAAAGGACGTTGAACATCAATTGTCTGATCCTATTGAGTATTGATGCCGAGATACTTTCCAAAGCCATCTAATAAAAAAACATTCTCTCAAGTACTTCCTTTATAAGCATGAAGAGACCTCCTAAGGAAATCCATCGGTTGCACCAATGGCCAATTCATTTTTCAAACTTTACGATTAGCCAATACCAATCTTCAACCTTAAAATTTATAGGCTTGAGAAAGTAACCAAGATACCTAAAACCTTCAGTTAGATCTGCAAACTTGTATGGAAATATTTCCTTATAAGAGTCTAACTCCTCCTGTTGAAGTCCAGAATGATGTAATGTTGAATTGAACAGGTTCACCATCAGTATTGTCGCCCTGCAGAAGAATTTTAGTATGTTATTGATCTCCTTCCATCCCTGTAGCGAAGCCCTATTCATGATGAGTACATCGTCCACAAAAAAATATTGAGGATATTAATTATTCTAGAGACCTTGACTCCCGTCAACTTCCCTTTAGGCTATCCTTTCTTAAGGATTAAACTGAGTCCTTCCATCACTAAAATAAACAATAGGGGGGATAATGGAAAACCTTGTCTTAAAAATATGCCACTCTTGAAGAAAGAAGTAGTACCCCTGTTAATCAAGACTGCATATGAAGTAGTGTTAACACAACTCATTATCCAGTTTGTGGTCGAAAGACAAAAACCTGTTTGTAGTAATGTCAACTGCAAAAAGTACCAATTAATACACTCATTATCCTTCTATAGATCAAGCTTCAAAATCATGGACTTTAATTTTTCAACTTTATATTGTGGATACATTCCTGTGTAGTTCCAATTACATCCAGGATCTGTCTACCCTTTAGAAAACACAATTTCTCTCTAGAAAGAGTTCAATAAAGAACATGTTTAATCATGTTTGTGATGAGCTTTGTGATAATTTTATAAGACAAATTACACACGGCTATAGGTCTGAAGTCTCGAAAAGAATTAGGCTTGTTTACTTTTGGAATTAGATCAAGGAAGGACGGATTTAAGGATCTAATCACATCACCTCTTCGCCTAGATTCCTGAATCACCTCCAAGAGGTCATACCCTACCAGTTCGAAAAAGGAGATGAAGAATTCGACCATCCACCCATCAGGCCCCAGACTCTTGTCCTTGGAAAAACCTTTTAGGAAAACAAATAATTTGATCTGGATTATTTTCGGCACGAAATGAGAGTGGAGATATAATAAAGAAATGCACAGAGATATCGCAGATATTCAATAATATAACTGAAATGTATCAGATATGAAACCATAAACACAAATATACAGTAATACATGATTTCTATTAATGAAAGAAATGTACAGAGACTGTAAAATATAGAGTGAAAGACTCGCTAGAA
>SNQJ01S0056375.1:0-16424 GCA_010110895.2 Picea sitchensis | reverse complement strand
CACACACACACACACATACACACAATTACAAATGGCTATTTTTCTAGTTTATTATGTTATTTTTGTAAATATCTAATTATTTCCTGCATGCAATTGCTATGATTCAATGATACTCTTGTGTCACCTTAAGATGCATTAGTTATAGTTTCCAACATTGATGTAGTAGTTGCAACATATTTCTTGATTGTCATACTTCATGCATAGGTAATTCAATTTCCTCCATTGGTTGCTAATGTCACAAAACATTGTAAATACTAATAAACTAAAATATATATTTCTCTTACTCTTAAGGTTGGTCACCCAAATCCACCATGTGCAGTGATATTATTTATCTCACTAGTAAGATATCCTGTGATTTTAGTATGTTTTTATTCTTACAACTTGCATGTTACCCTATTAAAATGCTTAATACACATATACATATTTAGGTGGTTAATATCTCTAGTGAAAATTATATCCTTTAGAAACATATGTGTTAGTTTGTAGAAAGTTTCACATCAATCATTGTGGTGGTCACATTTAAAAAATGAATAGATAGTTCCACATTCTAAACATTTTATTTGTATTTACATATTGAACACAAAATATATTTTTAGTGCATCTTACATGGCATATATCACCCAAAACATACCTATGATGACACCTAGTAGACCCCAATGCAATGGAGGTGATTTGACTGATTTCTTCTTTTAAAGAGATCAAATAATAGGTGTAGGTCTCTCTTATGTTAGATGGAATTGTAGCCAACATGCATGTAAGCCAATTTCATGAAATAGAACACAACATTTATAAGTCAAACATGCCCACATATCTAAAATTTGGTCACTTTGATACTATTATACACTTAAACAAATTATAGGGATGACAAAAGCAATACAAATATAAAAAAATATCATTGCTATGATAAATGAGAATAGGTAGGCACTTTTGTTTGATACCTATATTGTTGTGTATGTAGGTCCAAAAAATGCCAATAATAATTTCATATAGATACATTACCAATAGAATCACTAAATGTAGAACCTCAACACCTTAAGCCTTTCAAATAATAACTACACAAGGATTATGTTAAAGGCTTTGCCAAAGTTCACAAAGAAAGATTACACCTTGTTTCCACTTCCACCACTTGTTATTTATACATGAGAATATTATTAAATGCCTATTTTTTAGGAATATTAAAGGCCATAATATTATGTTTACTAAGAATGAATTGCAACCGTGGTAATCATAGAATGAACAAAAAAGTACCCAATTGTTTTTGGAGGCTTGGAACTATGTGGGATAGAATAACAATGTTGTATCAAAAAAATAAAATAACAATGTATATCACCATGATAAGGTAACCACTTATATCACCGACATGTTTTAAAATAAGGTCACCAAATTCATCAATATATCACATAGAGTGTAGGGTAGATCCGTTTCCCTTGTTCGAAACCTAGAGCATTGTGTATGTCCTTGATTTTTCTTAGTTGAGTGAAAAACATACTACTAATCATCTCATAGAGAGTCATTCTCAATGAAATCACAAAATATAGAAGCCCCAACACCTTTATTTTTACCAATACATATTTTAACCACCTCCACTATTTATTATTTATATGTGAGAACAATATGTAAATTCCCCCTTTTTATACATATTAAAAGAGTCTTACTAAGGTTTCCTTGTAAGTCATGATCATTATGGAATGTAGACAAAGTACCTGTTGGGATGTTATATTCTTTGCAGTGATAGTCAAAGTCGAGGTGGATCAACAACAAGTCAAAGGTCGAGGTTAGTCGACCGGGTAAAGTTGAAGTCGAAGGTCGAGGAAGTTCGACATGGTAAAGACATTGAAAACAATTCGAAGAGGTCAACCAACATGACATCTACATGGAGACGTGTGGTGAACAACTGAAGACCGAATGAAGGCTGACTAGTAGTCGACTAGTAATATGACTTGGAGTCGATTGTAACAAAATCCCGAGATTTGCAGTATTTGTAGCCAATGATCTACATGGATCTGTAACCGTTTTTGGGTGCCAAGTAATTAGGGTTTTTCCTATTGTAAAACCTATAAAGAGGCATTTTGTAAGGCTGTAAAAGATAATGAATCAATTAATTGTAGGATAGCCAGTCTTTAGAGAAATATTTATATGTAGGTTGCTAGTCATGCAAATGTAATCCAGATTGGCTATAGGGTTGTTCTTGCGAAGAAAAGAGGGCATGATGTCGATTTTGTCTTAGGTGTGGACCAAGGTTAGACATGTAATCTTTTATTCATATTGAATAAAAAAATAAGAGAGAAAACCGCTCAAGGAATGTTGGTTTTCCCAGTTTGGGTTTCTAGGGTAAAATCTCTATGTACTGTATGATTTCTTTTTCATTTACATTCTTGATTAAATTTTTCTTCTCCTCTGGTAGGTTTAGTGTGGAAGTGTCTATTATTTCCTGACAAGTGGTATTAGAGCCGTGTTATGATTTGATGAGTTTATCATAACTTTATTTACCGATATTGAATCTGAGAACTAAACCCTAGGTATAGTAAGAGTTGTAAGTCATAAATTGTGTTAAAGATCATGGTAAAGAATGGCGAGCAGTTCAATAATAGAGATAGAAAAAATCAATGGCCATAATTTTTAGCTTTGGAAGCTTAAAATGGAATATCTTCTTGTAGATCGAGAACAATGGAAAATGGTTTGTCCAGGTACCCAACCTACAGGCATGTCGACGAAATAATGGGAGAAACTCGAAAGAAGACCAAGAAGTATGATTCGGATTTATCTTGCAGATTCAGTATTGCTGAATGTCTCAGGTGAATATTTGGCAAAGAAACCGTGGGACAAGATGGGAAGCTTATACTAGTCGAAATATTTGGTAAATAAGTTGTTTCTCAGAAATAAATTGTACCTTATGAGAATGAGTGATGGAAGTTAGGTGATTGAGAATTTAAATGCATTTAACACCATTTTAATCCAGTTATTGTCTGTGGATATTAAAATCAATAAGGAGGAGAAGTGTATAAGCCTATTATGTTCTTTTCCAGACTCCTTGGATAACTTAGTCGTGTCTATAGGGAGTGTTGAAACTTAGGTCTGCATCACATCCCCGCCCCTTCGATTCACCTATAATATCTTCTTAAATATTGATTCTTTGTTTTGTTCTTGCTAAGTTATTCTCCACATTTTATTTTTTTCTCTTTAATTGATTCTTTGTGCCATCTTTTTGTTTTCTTGAGGGGTAATTTCATGTCATTGATTTGGTTTGAAATAAGTGTCATCAAGCTACAACTAATAGACCATGTAACAAGTCAACCAAGTCCTTTGTTTTCACAAGAAACATCCAAAAGAAAAATAAAACAATTCAAAAGCAGTCAATTTCGGGCTCAAATTGTGGGAGCAGATAGGTTAACATTGCAACAATGGAGATCCAACATGACACTCATATCGACAAATTTAGTTCAGTAAAGGTTTTCAACATCACGCGAGGTTTAACAACAAGAACAAATCTCTAAAGAGATGAAGTGTCGAAGTTCCGGATCCCTGAAATGCCACGCCACTCCGGGTGGTTAGTTATTCGGGAGATATCCATACTCTACATTCATAAGCTCCCAAACCATGAAGTTCCAAAGTATTTAATGTCAAACACAGCTTAAGATCGAGTTATTTAGTGATAAGCACTAGCTAATCACTCAGGGAGAAAGTCACTCCGAGAGATTTTCATGTTACACATCCAGAAACTCTCGAAGCCCAAAGTGCCGACACACACGACACTCATCCACCAAGACACATGGCAACCATCTGGCACTAACATGTGGCATCCATATGGCGCTGACATATGGAATTCATTTCAGGCACCTTGGTGCATGTAATCTGTTCAATTTTGAGTGACATGTGTCATTCTCCTTCTGGGACACATCACTTCATGCCCGTATTACTCCAAGATATTTCCATTCTCTACATCTAGAAACTCCTGAATGTCAAAGTGCCGAACCACCAAAGTCTCGAAGTGACGTCAAGATTCCATGTTAGTACAGGCCCGTACTACTCCAGGATTTTTTCAACTCAACATAGGCCAAAATCACTGAAAGGATGAACTTCTGAAGCTCCTGAAGTCCCAAATTGGAACCATCGCTAAAAAGGGTTATAGGAAATCTAAAACTGGCAGACTAAGAAAAATTTAGCAGGAGTGCTAAGGTAGCAGGGTCCCTTAGATCGTAGATTTGCAAAACTAATATGTGGCTCACATTCATTTCGGGAATAAAAGACGCCTGAATGTTAATCTCCTAGAACAGTTCTGAGATTGAAAATCATGGTATAGATCAAGAAGGAGTTGTCAACACATCCAATCATTTCCAATGGCCTCAACCAACGTGAAGACATGCCAATGATCGACACATCACTCACCTTGGTCACTCTGAATCAGTTTCTATCTTAGGCTCAGTGCGATTCAACTTATGAATCAATTTGGTCTACCATCAACAACAATTTTCAGTTATTTAAGTTGAGACATTTCAAGTTAATGCATAATAAGTGGCCATTTGTGTTTGATATGAATCACATCCCTTTAAATTAAGTTAGATTTGAATTATACATCACTACACCCCAACAATGTCATATTTAATTCAATATGTTGTTTACAACTGTGAGCACATAGTGAAGCCTCAGTCCTAGATGGATGAGAGCCTTTGCAACTCTGATAAATATGCAGTTTTTGTATGTTTTAAGGATCTCTTTTGGTGGAAAAGAGAAGGATCAGAAGGGTCGGACCTTCTTACAAGATTGTAAATTTCTCTACCTACTGAATATATGTTGATGTTATTTGTTTTTCTCACTCAAATATGTATGTGTTTAATCTGATCTTGAATGCAAATTTTGTGTTGTGTGCAAAGTACATTTCCTTATTCTTTCAGCCATGATTTTAGTTTATTTGTTCACCGATTATGAAACCTATTATACAACTATTGTTTAGTGAATATATCAACAAATTAACCACATGTTAGATAATTTGCATCTATATTTCTATTGAAGTGTTTAGATATTATTTTAAGTCCTTATTTCTCATATAGCGAGCGATTCATTGCATTTTTGGCTATTGTCTCCTGTGTGTGTCTTTAATATCCCCAATTGTCCATTAATATCTATACCAATAGCAAAGGAGAAACTACCTTCAAACTGTGCATTTTGTCCAACCAGATCACCGTCTTCCCAAAATCCATCCTTGAGCTGACCCACAAAATCAAATTATCAAAGAACAATATTTCCAAAACTTGAGGTGGCCTAGATTTTCCCTTTAGCAGTCAGGTGTAGACTTTAGGACCAACATCTTCTGGCACCGTTTCCGGGGAACGGAGTAACGAAATATATTTCCCTCGGAGAACGACAACGATCAGATATGATCCTTGATGGTGAACAAAGACCAGACACATTTAGACTACAGATCATTCACCTAACGACTCCATGGTTAAAGGATCTAGTGGTGACTCCGCAGTTTTAAGAAGTCATATTTTCAAATGGAAGCCATCTTGGCTCTAAGGTTTTCTCCTTTTAATTTCTTAGTTGTTCCTGGTTTTCCAAATATTGTTCCTACTATAAATGAGTGGGGTGATTACTTTCCCATATTTAGAGAAGATAAAGATGATAACCTTGCAGATCATTTGCTTGAATTCCATGAAATCATGCATCAGTTGGATATACATCATGAGGATGTATTAATGAATATGTTCATGTACTCATTAGAGAAACGATCTTGAATGGCACCGATCCTTGCCTCCTGCTATTATATCTTCCCTGAAAGAGTTCCATGCAACATTTAGCGATCATTGTAGAAGGTTTTTTCCAACTGATTTGCTTTTTGAAAATTTCTGCGAGGAGTTTGATTTATATATGAATAAGTCTATAGTTGGTTCCTCTAGTAATATGAATGAGAAGGATGTTAATGTTAAAAAAGTGGAAGAGTAGTCATCCCCTTGTGAAATATTCTCTAGTTTTTTTCTTCAGGAGGAAATTTTTATTGATTGTTCTGATGACAAAAAAGCTGATCAGGATTCTATAGAAACGTTTGACATTATATCAAATATCTATAACAATGTTTTTTATGATGATTTTGATGCTCCAAAATTTGACATAGATCAGGATACTATTATGTAGCCAATCTCCCAAGGATCTCATGAAATGGAGAATTTTGAAGTTCAAGTTTAAGGAATTTTTAAAGACCAACCCATATCTGATAAATCTCTTGATGATGAGGAGCAGAGTTCTACAATGATACAGATGGAACTTCTTAGCAACGAACTAGTCTATGACAGTTGTGAAGCATATTTTTTAAAGAACAGTGAAGGAAATACCTTGGTTGACCAACCAAATGGGACTGCAAAACATTGTCTTGACTGGAGGATTTTCAATTTTTTACCATGAAGTGGATATTACACAACTGAAATGATGCATATTCATCAACAAAATAAAAAGAATTCAACAAACTTATAGTTTTGGGGATCATATTTAAATAAATATTGATGCTCATTATTATAAGGGGTATGGTTCTTGTGTTTTTTCAGATCCTATAGAAGTCTAGATGCAGTCAAATTGGATTAAAGAATTTTCTGTCATTCATTTTATGAAGGAAGAATTTCAAAACTTTAAGTATGGGCCTCGAGATTGTATGTTGTTGCTATATTCTTCAGTTCCTACTATCATATTTGTACTTAAATATGGAGGTCAATTGCATCTTGTTAATCAAATCCTTGTATGGCTTCACTAGAAATCTGATTACACCGATTACTTTGTTTTCAATTAAGTAGATTAGTGGTGTGTTGAATAAAGCTCGTCATTCGAGAATTTCATTTTTAGTTTGTTTATACAGTAGATTGGAAATAAGACTCCATATCCCAACAAAGGCATTGGGGTGTAGATACAGTTTTAAGTTTCATATTGAATAAAGAATCCATAGCACAACAAAGGCACTGGGGTGCAGTTACTGTTTTGAACTCCAGAGATACACGACTGGCAGACAAAAACAAAGGTATGAAAAGGAAGGTGGGAGCAAGTTATTGAGAAGTAAGGCACTTGATCTACTATTCTTAGCACCTCACAGGGAATTGTTATCCCTGGTTGGGGCCAATGTTAGAACTTAGGTTTTCATCATGTCCCTACCCCTTTGATTCACCTATAACATCTTCTTAAATCTTGATTCTTTGTTTTGTTCTTGTTAAGTTATTCTCCACGTTTTAATTTTTTCTCTTTAATTGATTCTTCCTGCCATCCTTTTGTTTTCTTGAGGGATAATTGCATGTCAATGATTTGGTTTGAAATTCATGTCATCAAGTTACCACTAATAGAGCATGTAGCGGGTCGACCAAGTCCTTTTTTTTCACAGGAAACATCCAAAAGAAGAACACAACAATTCAAAAGCAACCAATTTCAGGCTCAGATTGTGGGAATAGACATGTTAAAAGTGCAACGATGGAGATCCAACAGGCCACTCAGATTGACAGATTTCGTGCATTCAGGGTTTTCAACATCGCGTGAGGTTTAACAATAAGCATAGATCTTCGAAGAGCCGAAGTGGTGAAGTTCCAGAGCCCTGAAATGCCACGCCACTCTGAGTGGTTAGTTATTCAGGAGATATCCATACTCTACATTCAAAAACTCTTGAACCTTGAAGTCATGAAGTATTTAATGTTAAACATGGCTTAAGCCAGAGTTAATTAGTGATAAGCATTGGCTAATCACTCTGGGAGAAAGTCACTATGGGAGATTTTCACATTGCACATCCAAAAACTCCCGAAGCCCGAAGTGTTGAAGCACACGACACTCATCCGCCAAGACATGTGGAAACCATTTGGTGCTGACACGTGGCATCCATATGGTGCTGATATATGGAATTCATTTTAGGCACCCTGGGGCATGTAATCTTCTCAATTTCGAGTGACACATGTCATTCTCCTTCTGGGACATGTCACTTCGAGCCCATACTACTCCGAGATATTTCCATGCTCTACATCCAAAAGCTCCAAAACATTGAAGTACTGAACCGTCGAAGTCCCAAAGTGAGGTCAGGATGCCATGTCACTCTGGGCCTGTACTACTCTGAGAGTTTTTGAACTCAGCATAGGTTGAAATCGTTGAATGACCAAACTTCCAAAACCCCCAAAGTCCCGAATTGGCACCATCGCTAAAAAGGGTTAGAAGAAATCTAAAATTGGTAGACTAAGAAAAATCTAGTAGGAGCGCTAAGGTAGTAGGGTCCCTCAGATCGAAGATTTGCAAAACTAATCGGAAGATCACATTCATTTCAAGAATAAAAGACGCCCGAATGTTAATCTCCTAGAATAGTTCTGAGATTGAAAATCATGGTATAGCTCAAGAAGGAGTTGTCAACACATCTAGTCATTTCCAATGGCCTCAAACAATGTCCAGGCATGCCAATGATCGACACATCACTCACCTCTGTCATTCCAAATCATCTTCTGTCAAAGGCTCAGTGCGATTCAACTTATGCATCAGTCTGGTCTACCATCAACAACATTTTTTAGTTATTTAAGTTGAGACATTTCAAGTTAATGCATTATAAATGGTCATTTGTGTTTGATATGAATCACGTCCCTTTAAATTAAGTTAAGTTTGAAGTATTCATCACTGCACTCCAGTAGTGTCATATTTAAGTTATTAAGTTGTTTACAACTGTGAGCACATAGTGAAGCCTCAGTCCCAGATGGACGAGAGCCTTTACAACTCTGATAAATATGCAGTTTTTGTATGTTTTAAGGCTCACTTTTGGTGGAAAACAGAAGGATCAGAAGGGTCAGACCTTCTTACAAGATTGTAAATTTCTCTACGTATTGAATATATGTTGATGGAATTTGTTTTTCTTACTCAAATCTATATGTGTTTAATCTGATCTTGAATGCAAATTATGTGTTTTGTGAAAAATACATTTCCTTATTATTTCAACCACAATTTTAGTTTATTTTTTCACCGGTTATGCAACCTGTTATACAACTATTGTTTAGTGAAGAGATTAACTAATTAACCACCTGTTAGATGATTTGCATCTATAATTTTGTTGAATTATTAAGATATTATTTTAAGTCTTTATTTCTCATATAGAGAGCGATTCATTGCATTCTTGGCTATTGTCTCCTGTGTGTGTCTTTAATATCCCCAATTGTCCATTAATATCCATACCAGTAGCAAAGGAGAAACTACCTTCATACTATGCGTTTTGTCCAACCAGATCACTGTCTTCCAAAAATCCATCCTTGAGTTGACCTACAAAATCAAATTATCAAAGAATAATCTTTCCAAAACTTGAGGTAGCCTAGATTTTCCCTTTAGCAGTTAGGTGCAGACTTTAGGACCAACAGGGAGTAATACAACAATACTAACGCTAGAAGGCATGGTTGTTTCTCTGCTATCATAAGAAATGAGAAGAAAGAACATGGAAGGATCGACCAAAGATGCTTTAGTGGTGAGAGGTCGAACGGTTGAAAGAGATAAAGGAAAATTATCTGGTATAAATTATAAGTCAAAGGGTAGATCTAAATCCCCAATTTAGTTGAAAAGAAGATGATGGAAATGAGGTAAAGCTGGGCATTACAAAAAGGACTATAAGTCAAGGGTGATGGAAGTAAGTATGGGATCCAAGGAGAAGGAGTCTACTGAGAGAAATACAACCCTAGATAAGGGAGGTGATGTGTGGCGTCGACAAATACACAGTCAGATCAAGGTGTTTGGTTGATCGACTCAGGAGCATCCTATCATATGACACCACATAGAGAATGGTTCTATGAGTATGAACAATATGATGGAGGTGGTGTTTTCTTGGGGGACAACTCATAATCAAAATTGTAAAACGAGGAAGAGTTCAACTGATATTGCATGATGGGAGGAAAATAACCCTTCTAGGTGTGCTACACATTCCAGGTTTGGCAAGAAATTTGATATCTATTAGTAAGATGAGTGATGTTGAGCTACACACTCTATTTTAGAAGGATTCGTGCAAGATCGTCAGAGGTGCGATGGTATTAATGAAAGGAGTTCAGATTGGAACTCTATACAAGTTATTAGGGAATGTTGACTTGACTGGATGCAACAATATTGTTTCCCTTGAATTCAACTTGACTTCAACTCAAGTCGATCTGAATTGGGATGAGTCAGTACAAACTAGCTCAATAAGACATGATAAAATTGACCTGACCATGCTATGGCATGAGATCATGGGACACATTGGAAAAAAAGGACTTCGAGCTATGCACAACAAAGGTATGGTCAAATGTTAGCCTGAATGTGGTTTAGAGGTCGAATTTTGTGAACATTTCATATTTGGAAAAAAAAATCAGGTGAGGTTTCCATCTAAAGCGACAAGGGAAAATGGGATTCTAGAATTGGTGCATAGTGATGTGTTTGGCCCAGTTTCAGTGCCTTCGCTTGGTGGATCCTTGTATTATGTCTCCTTCATAGATGATTTTTCCAGGAAGACATGGATATATTTCCTAAGGAATAAATCATAGGTTTTCGATAAATTTAAGGAGTTTAAAGATATTGTAGAAAACCAGACAAATAAGAATATTAAGTTGATGAGAACTGACAAGGATGGTGAATTATGTGGAAAATAACTTGATCAGTTCTGTAAGAAGTGTGGCATAGAACACAAAAATTGTTGGGTATGTTTTGTATTCTTTGCACGATTAGTAGTTTTTGTGTGTTGCATCGAGGGGTTAGAGGGGGGGCCGCTAGCCCCCCCGAATGTTTTTTTTCTTCCTCGGGAAACATGTCACATATATAGGTGGTTTTTCGGCACATGGAGTTTTTGCCGATGGTTTTCTATTTCCAGTTAAGGAATTAGGGTTATTGACTAATACAGGTCATTGGATTAGGGTTTTGGATGCCGCTGGCTCCTATATGTATATTGTATTGTAAACAATGTATCACTATGAATGAATATAGAATATGTTGGTTTTCCTAGTTTGGGTTTCCATGGGAAAAATCTCCGTGTAATGTTTGTATTTGCCATTGTATATTTTCTATTCTTTTATTGAAAATCTGTTTGCAATAAATATTGTACAAGGTTAAAATATAAAAAAATACCACACCATATACCCCACAAAAAAATGGATTAGCCGAGAGAATGAACAAAACATTGATGGATAAGGCAATGAGCAAGCTCAGTGGTGTTTTGATCGCACACAAATTTTGGGCAGAGGTAGTTGACACTGCAAGATATCTGGTGAATATATCTCTTTCGTCGGTGCTAGTCGACATGAATCCACAAGAGGTATGGTCAAGTAAGAAGCCTTCGATTGCACATCTCAAAGTATTTGGCTGTGATGCATTTGTGAATGTTCCCAAGGAAAAGAGGAACAAGCTAGACAAGAAGGCATTCAAATTTATTTTCATTAGATATAAAGAGGGAATGAAAGGGTATAAGCTCTGGGATCCTGCATCAAGGAGAATAGTGTACAGTCGAGATGTGGTCTTCAAAGAACTCAAAGGTAAGTCCGAGCTTTAAGAATTTGTTCAGAATGAGAATAATCCTAAGACGATGCGGTTTGAACTGAGGAACGAAGAAGTTGATTCAAATGATTCGATTGAACTTGAGGAAGAGGTGGAACAACATAATCCTATTGTAAGGAGGTTAGAAAGAATAAGAAAACCAGTCGAAAGGTATATTCCACCCGACTTTCATTCCACATTTGTGCTAACTTCCATCAATGATGAGCCCAATTTGGTTAGTGAGGTAGTTGAATCAGTAGAGGGTAAACTATGGAAGGATGCCATGGTCAAAGAGATGGAATCCTTGCACAAGAATGAGACATGGGATTTAGTCAAGTTAACTAGGGGGAGAAATCCCATCGATAGAAAAAGGGAATTCAAGAAGAAGATGAATGTCATAGGACAAGTTGAGAAGTACAAAGCTCTACTAGTAGTGAAAGGTTATTCCAAAATTGAGGGAGTTGACTTTGGTTAGATTTTTTCTCTCGTTGCAAAACTAACTTCCATTAGAGTACTAATCTCTCTGGCTGCAACATTAGATATGGAAATAGAACAGATGGATGTGAAGACAAGGTTCCTACATGGGGAACTGGAAGAATAAATATACATGAAACAACCTGAAGGATTTGTAGTAAAGGGAAAGTAAGAGTTGGTGTGAAAACTAAAAATATCCCTCTACAGTCTAAAGCAATCACTAAGGATGTGGTACTAGAACTTCGAAACATACATCCTTAGTTTGGGATTTGTGAGAAGCAAGGCTGATCACTACATATATTCCAAGGAAGAAGGTGGGTGTTTCATATATGTAGCTTTTTATGTCGATGACATGTTTCTTATTGGAAACAACATGGACACAATAAAGGAGGTGAAGAATCAACTATCCTCCAAGTTCGACATGAAGAATCTTGGTGCATCAAAATTCATTCTAGGAATGGATATTAAGAGAGATCGAGCCACTATAAAGATCTGGTTGAATCAAATGAAGTATATTGAAACAATTTTGAAATGATTCAACATGAAGGATTGGAAACCAGTGAAGGTGCCAATTTCTGTGGGAGCAAGACTAACTATTGACCAGTGTGCAAATACATAGGAAGAAATAATGACATGGAACATGTTCCCTATGCAGGTGTTGTTGGTAGTCTATTGTATGCGATGGTCTGCACTCAAATATACATTTCCCATGTAGTAGGATTGTTGAGAAGGCACATGTCAACACTTGGAAAGGGGCACTTGACTGTTGTCAAAAGAGTATTCAGGTATTTATGTGGCATGGAGGACTATGCTATATGATACACAGGAAGACCTGGATGTTGTTGGATTATTGAGAGGGGGGTGTGAATTAGTAATATATATTTTTAATCCTTTTAACCACAATATGAAAGTGTTATTTATCTTTATTATCAATATAGCATTATCATCAAATAAGTGCAGAGTAAATAAACCATGAACAAATGAACAATCATACACATACACAGTACAACATAATTTTTACGTGGAAACCCATTGTGGGAGAAAACCATATAATGTTTTTTCTTATTTGTCTTTAAGAATTACATTCAGTGGAAGCACCAAATTCGTTTGTTTTCTAGTTGCAACTGGAAGGAGGCTCCAACCCCCTATTTTCAGGCTACAATCTGAGGGAAGCTCCAACTCCCCAATTATCTGGATACAACCAGAAGGAGGCTACAAACCCCTATGTTCTTCGACTACAACCAGAGGTGGCTAAAACCACCTATCCTTTCCCCATCCAACCACCCTGAAATATAAGTGCCAAATGTAGAAAATGAATATGTCACTGTCACAACCTGTTTTGTCAAATATGTCACTGCCACAACCTGTTTTGTCAAATATGTCACTGAGAAACCTGCCACTATATACTCATAAACCAATCTGATTTGATCACATATAACTCAAACACTATACCATAAGTCTGCACCTCAAATCATGTGCTAGAACCTCACTGTTATACAACCTCTATTTGTACCAATAACTTCAACAACATACCTCAACCAAAATCCATCAAACATGAACCGATACTAAACTTCAATAGATCTGCCTCAGATCAACTCTACATCAAGCCCTAAAATTCCAAGAGGGCATACAACATATTTACAAGGAAAACCCTCAACTTTATTCATAAATTCAACACTAGACATATGAAATCCATACATTTTTCTTCTTGTAGCATTCTGCTGCTGTGACTATGTTGTCATGGTTTTACTGCCGTGATTTTTCTGCTGTGGTTTTTTTGCTGCACTTGTTCTACTGTGGTTTTCCTGTCACACTTTTGCTACCACACTTTTTCTGCCACACTTTTCTCTATCAATAATACCTGCCCAAATAACCTTTCATAAAATATATATTCAATGATATTCAATAGGTACTAGTGGGAGAGCCTTTCTCTCTTATTTATACTTCCATGTAGCTTCCTCAAGGGGTTATCTTTTAACCAACTTAACCCACTTTCCTTCTTTTAGGGCTAACCCACTTCTAACCACTTGTCCACTTAACTTAACCACTTTGTCCACTTAACTTAACCACTTTCTACAAATAGTAAGTTCTCCACTCCTAGTTGCAACTAACTTTATTATTTAATTATTTTCTTTTGCAACCACTTTGACTTATCCATAAATAGTAAACTCACCACTTCTTGTTGCAACCACTTTATTATTTTAATAATTTCTCTTTGCAACCACTTTGACTACTTTATTATTTAAATAATTTATCTTTACGCACAACTTCTTGTTGCAACTAGCTTTTCTATAATTAGTCAATTCATAACTTCTTTTCCCTTAACTAACTTCTTGTTGCAGCCACTTTATTAGTCAACTTCATCTAGGAGCTTCTAGAATTAATTCGACTTCTTTGACCTTCTAGATAACTCGTGAGGGTTCTCCAACTTCACCAGGCTATAACTCTCTAATTGTGAGGAGTTATGTCACATTCTGCATATCACTGTAAATGGCATGATATGTACTATCCATATAGAATAGTCTTACCTGAAAATATATTAAACTTTGTACCATTATACATATATAAAAATGAATTCCCTTAATCATACTTTTGGGGCTACCAAAATTTCTTCAAGGGTTGACATCAATGACAACCAACCCAATTAATAAAAAATATCCACCTTTGGCACTGATGGAAACACTCTAATGCAATACTGAATTCATATCACTCATGCTCCCCCTATGACCATCACTACCCCTGGAACCATTCCTCCATGCTTTCTCTCCAAGCATATAACTCTCTATCCTGCAACTGATAAATCTCTCCCCCTTTGAAATCAATGGAAAAGGTAACTTCCCATCCATGGCTGATCCCTGAAATGAACTGTCCTTGGGGCTGCTCCCCCTGACTGAACTCTTCCTGAACCTATTCCCCCAACCTCAAATGTACTCTGTATGGTGCTTCCTCGTGTAATTTTTAAGACATATAAGATAAGCATTAAAAAGAATTCATTTGGGAGTAGAAATTACTTCGAGTCTTTGGTGAATATGTTCAAAGGATTCCCTTGGATGAGGTTTTGTGAAGATATTTGCAACCTGTTCCTTTTTCCCCACATATTCAACTATGATTTTCTTCTCTGCAACCTACTCCCATAGAAAGTGATACTTGATTGGAATCTGCTTTGTCTTGGAGTGCATCACTAGATTCTTTGAGATACTGATAGCGCTTGTATTATCACAATATATAGGAATGGGCTCATCATACTCAAGCTCTATATCTATCAAAGTTTGTTTAATCCATATAACCTATGTACACCATGTTGCTGCTACAATATACTCTTCTTTAGATGTAGACGATGATACTGATGACTGTTTCTTTCTTAGCCAAGAAACCAAACACTCACCCAAGTAGAATGTCGCTCCACTAGTGCTTCGTTAGTCATCAATGCAACTTTCCCAATCTGCATGTGTGTAGGAAATGAGTGATATATCCTTTCATTTTGGATACCATAATCCAAAATTTTGTGCCCTTGAGATATCTGAAAATCCTCTTCACTACTAAGACATATGCTTCCTTTGGTGCTACTTGAAATTGTGACACCTATCCAACTTCCTACATTACATCTGGTCTAGATGCTATCACATATAGTAAGCTTCCAATCATTGACCTGTACTGCCTCAGGTCTGCAGAATTTGAATCATCATCTTTGCTCAATTTGCAACTTATTTTCATAGGAGTCTTAACTGGTTTGCAATCTCCCATTCAGAACCTCTTTAACATTTCTATGATATACTTAGTTTGAGAAATAAAAATTCCTTGGTTTATTTGACATATATGAAGACCCAGAAAGACGGATAGTTCTCCAAGTAATGACATTTCAAATTCATTCTGCATATCCTTTGCAAATTTCTGGATTAACTTGTCATCACCACTTCCAAAAATAATACCATCAACACAAAATTCAATTAATAAAATACTATCTTGAGTTACCTTTATGTAGAGTTTTTTTTTGCACTTCCTTTTCTAAACCCTGCTTGCTATAGATATTTATCCAGTCTAGAGTACCATTCTCTGGGAGCCTGTTTTAGACCATACAAGGCCTTCTTCAACCTGCACACATAATCTTCGTTCTTTTAAATCTTAAATCATTTTGGTTGTTAAATGTAGACTTATGCTTTGTAAATGTGTTGAACCTGCACATAATAAATCTATCTAAACAATAGTACACACATTTTCAGAGAGAATTGGAGAAAGAAGAAGAAGAAGAGAAATAATGGAAGAATTCTCATTAACCGTTGTGAATAATGAATAATTTACACATGATATACTTTGTATATCTCAATGAGTTCGAATTGAGGTGAACCAATTCTCCATAGTGGTGGTATAAAGTGATTTGGAGAAACACCAGCAGTTACGGGAGTGAACTGCCACCTATTCTAGTCTCTCAAGCAGTTACGGGAGTGAACTGCCACCTAGTTGAGTTAACTAGTCAACTA
>SNQJ01S0056374.1:37417-53718 GCA_010110895.2 Picea sitchensis | reverse complement strand
GAGGCTTTGGAAGGTGGAGGGGACATTACACAAGCCAAAGGGCATGACCAAAAACTCATAGTGGCCCTCATGAGTTCTAAAGGCAGTCTTGGGAATGTATGCCTCTTTCATACATATCTGGTGGTAGCCCGAACGAAGATCAAGTTTAGTAAATAATTGGGCGCCACTCAGTTTATCCAGGAGGTCATCAATGATAGGAATGGGAAATTTGTCTTTAATGGTAAGTTTGTTAAGGGAAGTCAGGAAACATTCGCCAAGAACCTTCTTTCTTCAAGACCATGACCACAGGAGATGATTAGGGGCTCGTACTAGGGCGGATAACGCCTTCATTAAGGAGTTCCTGGACCATTTTCTCAATTTCATTTTTTTGGGAAGAGGGGTGATGATACGGACGGATATTGGGAGGAAGAATTCCTGGTACAAGGGGAATGGAATGATCATGAACACCACATGAAGGAGGGAGTCCCTGGGGAGTGGAAAATACCACTTGATGTTTAGTAAGGATGGCTTGGAGGTCTTGCGGCACTGAGGGTGTTTATGTTGCTTGGATGGCATGGAGTTGAGCAATAACACCAAAATGACCCTTTTTAAGAAGTTTTTCCATGCGATGGGAACTAATGATCTCAAGTGAACTGAAAGTGATGCCTTGGAACTTATATTGGTGGACCTCCTCGTCAAATTGCATGGTTAATTCCTTAAACTCCATGAGAATGGGACCCAAAGTCCTTATCGAGTCTACACCCAACATAATGTCACACCCGCCCATCTCTATAGCAAACATATGAGATTTCAGGTGCTAGTCACCAATTTGGAGACACACATTTTCACAATGCCCTCCACATTTCATGGAGCCACCATTGGCAATCATGATTTGGAAATTATTGACGACATGGTTGTAGCAATGAGTTTCTTGGGAAATACGGTGATGAATAAAATTATGGGTGTTTCCACTATCAACCAGAATGATGACCTTCTGATGCTTGATGTAACTGATTAGCTTGAGGGTTTGGGGAGCAGAGAAGCCAGTGAGAACATTGAGGGAAATGATCGGTTCTACTTCGGGAGGGTATGAGGGAGGGGTTATGCCAGGGGTTTCAGGTGACTCAGACACAAGGGGAGTTTCAATATCCTCTTCCGAAATATCCTCGGAAATGGCCATAAACAAATTTTGTTCCTTACACTTGTGGCCCAGGAAATATTTGTCATCACAATTATAACAAAGGCCTTTGAGTTGTCATTCAGCCATTTTAGCCCTGGTCAATTTATGGATCTTTAGTGGAGCGGAAGGAGTAGTGGGATTTACTGATTTAGGGTGAGGGATAAAGGAGGGTTTCCGGTTTTGAGAAGATAAAACATGTTGTGCTTATTTAGCTCTTTTAGTAGCCTCCACCCAACTCTGAGGCCGAGCCATGAGGACATAGGCCCAAATCTCATCCTTGAGGCCACTGATAAAACATTCTCGGAAAAAGGCATTAGACATGCCCTCTGTCCGAAAAGCCAGGCGCTCAAAGGAAGCTATAAAGTCTTCCACTATTCCTGATTGTTTCAACTTTGTCAAATGGCCCAAATGGTTGGTGTCAGTGTCAAAGCATTCATAAATCTCTAGAACAAAGTGTGTCCAAGAAATATACCCTTGACGAGAAGTTTTTCTCCATTGCCACCATTGACAACGTTCTTGATCTAGATGGAGAACAAGATAATGGAGTTTGGCCAAATCATCTATAATGTCGTATAAATATAAATAATGTTCCATTTGGGTTACCCAACCAGTGGGGTTCGATCCATCAAATTTGGTCACATCCACCCACAAAAGGCGTAGGTCACGTTGAAAGTGATGGTTCTGAAAGTTATGGGAATGAGAGGAATGGTCACCTTCAATATGTGGAGGTGAGGAAGAGGAAGGGTTATTTGTAGGGATATGCAGTTTGGTGCAAAGTGCAGAAAAGACAGATTCAAGATGGGGTGGTGAGGTCTTGTTTGATTTCCTCCATTGAGGACTGCATGGTTGTATTGATGGTGGCAACATTGGCACTGAGTTGTTTCACTTGTTGCTGGGTCTCGATGAGACCAGATTGCAAGGTGTTGAAGCGAGCTTCCAAGTCTTGGCTACGGGTATGGGTCATGAGGATGGGGGAACTGAAAAGGGGTGGGCAGGGTCAAAACTTTTTCCGAAAAATGATATGGATGAATGTGATAAGGGAAAAGAGATGAACCAAATGGAATAGGTCTCAAATAATGGTGAAACAATTTCCAAATATTTTTATTTTTTATTTTTTTTACACCTGTGGAGTTATACTCGGATCTGAAGAATACTGCAGAGAGGAAATGCAAAAATTCTTAACAAGAAAGAAATGCGTATTTACTTGGAAACCCGAACACAGTTGCATGGCAATAGATCTTGTTTTCTTTAATTTGTTTATGCTTCTATCCCCAAGGTTTAGGTATTCAAGGGTTCTACAGACAAATGTTTTCTCTATGCTATATCTCTTTGATATACGTGTGGGGTCCAACAGTAGTACTTGACCCAATATCTCAGGGCACTAACTAAGGAGGATAGACCGTACCCTTAGTCGTACTACCTGACTACCCAGGTACTAGAGAGTATCTTCCTGAGTGTTGTTATCGGTGGAACTATAGCAGTCACGAGGTCAATCGGTTTATCTAAAGAGGGCTTTAGGAAATCTAGGTTGATCCGTACATAGGTGTTGTCTGATGTGCTACAACTCGGAGGGGTACCAACAAGGGTTACAAGGGTGGCCAACAGATGTGCGCTTAAGAACCACTTTTATTTCCTACATGTATGAATCCCTCAATCGCGGGTTTATGAGCATAACGATAGATCTCTGTGTCTTAAAGACGTCGGAATACGTCTCTACCCTGAAAACAAATTACCCACAAATTCTGCTAAGGAAAGTGCTCTGATACCACTTGTAATATACCAGACATAAAAAGTATGCAGAACAGAAATAAAATGCTAGAAATGGTAGAATAACAACAATATAATCAGAATAATCACCACAATAGCACTAAAATGATATAAGAATAACAACAGAAATAGCACCTTGATTCTAAGAGCAATACAGAGTAGTCATTTTCCCCATACAATCAGAAAATTAGAGCCATCAGGTAGATGCACTGCTCCTTTAAGTTGGTCATCTGGTACCAGTCGAAGGTTCGGTTGGTGTATTTTTTTTCTTCTCCCTACCATGAGGCCATCCCCTGATTGGTGTCTTGGCGCTCGTAGAATTTTACGATGAAATAAGTGTTCAATCGCTCCTCTGGGTATCTAAGATTGTTATACTTCTGGACCTCCACCGAAAGGAAAATCCCAACACACTCACCATTGTCATCATTAATCAAACAATTTTGTGTGTCTATGTGGTCAATGATCCACTTCAGGAGTTCTATGTAGGGGAACAATGGAGTTCTTCTTGCTACAATGTGCAAGTATGATCCTCAGATATTTCAAAAAACTTCATCGTCGAGTGCTCTCACATCTAGGTCACTGTGTAGGACATATTCCGAGAATTCTTCCCAGTTGATCTTCTTGAAGAACTCCCCCCAATGTGGGAGTATCATTTTGGTCCTTGTGTTTTCCTCTGTGACTCCAAAGGCCATTAGATGAATGAAAACCTTCTTTGTGGATGTATTAATGACTGATTTCGGCCTCGAAGTGTATTCCAACTTCTTTTCTACCCATGGAGAAGCACCTTCTCCTACCTTTGGTTATTTTAGCTTTGGCACCCTCGGTGATCGCCTAATGGTCAACTTTCTTGGAGGCATTGTTCTTGCAATCAAAATAAATCCTTTAGAGACTGTGTATAGAGAAACACTGCATAAAATATATATGTGAAGTGTAAGCATAAAAATCCTTAGACTGGTACATACTTGTAAAGCTTGCTAAACCTGGTTATTTGATACTCATGGGATCTTTGCAGCTTTTGGATTGCACATTTTTTTTCTCTAGATGCTTTTAAACTCCTTTGCATGCAGAATGGTTTCATTTACAGTGGCTCCAAAGAGTTTAAACTGAGGAAGAACTTACCTTGTCATATCAACCATTTAATCTGGGTGATGAGTGGAATTCAAACAAATCTGTCGCTAAATCTCTACAACTTAAATTCATCGTGGGTTGACGGTGGAGGCACAGAGGGTGATGTGTTCTATCGGTAATTTCAAACGACGATTTTGATACAGGAAATAGAAACTAATGAAATATTTGGAACTAATTAGTCCCTTAAATGCTCTGAATCTAAACATATCTAGTGCTAAAACGTCCCATCGTGTCACTTTCTTAGTGGGTAGATCGGGGATTGACAATGCGTTATGGACTTTTCCGTTGATATCCTTCTGTGAAAAACCTCAGACGTCGATCGATTTCATCATATGGTGTTGATGTGACAAAATTGGGTCGAAGGTGTGACTTGGATTCAGAGGACCAACAATGACTCGAGGTAAAGCTAGGTCATATGTTTCTCCAATATAGAAAAGACATGTGGCAATGAAGATCGGTGACTTAACTCGCGAGTATTACTCGGAGTCGGGACTTTCTTCAAGTTGTGCGTTCTAAAATAAACCTGGGATCGCCAATGCCGAGAAGGTATCGGGGGTCGGCGATCGGGGATAAACCTATCGAGTGTTTTTCTTTGGATTAGCTTCTTTGAAAAATCTTGATTCCAAAACACTTCGGGAATCAGTGATTGGGGAAAACTCTTTATCATGGTTGAAATGTTCGTCATGATTCGGTGTTCTACAATTCCGACAAGCACGTCAGGTATCGGATATCGGTGATATCATTTCTTTATTTTTTTAATGTTCACTCCCTTCCCCTTTTACCAAGACCAAAGGGGATAGGCTATTGGCAATGTCCGTATGTGATACTTGTCATGAAACAAAAATTATTTTCACTGATACTAGTGAAGATTGGTGCTCAGAAAATAAGGTTTTCCAAGTGATTCCTTTCTACCTCTTAATTTATTCCGATGTCAAATATTGAGCGCGTCGGGTGAAGTGTTTTGGCTATTGTTTCATTATTTAAGTGTTAAGCCTTTTTAATTCATGGGGTTTTAAACCTGAATATCTAAATGAGGGTTAAGAGCACAAACATAGACAAAACATTTCTCAAAAGGAAATCGAATTTAGACAATGCAAAGATCAAGTGGTACCCAAAAAGTGAAGAAAATGACATAGGATTTTTAGGGTGTGTTGAGTGCTCAACACAGGGCTATCATATTTATTAAAGGCTTATGTTGGCAGTCATAAGCCCAAAAAAAATTGAAAGTTCTATCCTAGCCTAGACGTTAGGTTTTCTATCCTAATTGACAAGGGTTTTTGAAGATGATAAAATCCGTGATGGGAAGCAAGCTCAATACAAAACTCCAAAGCAATGAAGACATCAACATCTTAGCACTCTCAGGTTTGGTTTCTATCAATGACAATACTTGGCTAATTGACAATGGTTCCTCTAGGCACATGACCGGTATTAGAAATCATCTAACACACTTCGTTAAGAAAGAGACACATCTACATGTTGTCCTTGGATATGATGCTAGATATAATGTGAGAGGAGTTGGAACTTCTACCTTCCAACTAGATTCAGATATGCATCTTAAAATAGAAGAAGTTATATATGTACCAGGAATGAAGAGAAAGCTTGTCTCTATTTTGGCCCTTGAAGACAAACGTTACAAAATTACTTTCTTAGAAGGAAGAGTCATTGCATGGCACAAAGACTCTCATATCATCTCTTCCAAAGTAATTGGTGTCAGAGAAAACAACTTATACAAGTTTACCATCAAACCAGTTCAATCCTTATTACATGACACTGTCATCTTGAGTGAGTTATGGCATAGAAGACTTGCTCACATTCATTATAGAGATCTTCCATCTCTAGGGAAAATGGTAACAGATCTACCAGAGATCCAGATCCAGCATAAAGGTGTTTGCAAAGGTTGTGCACTTGGAAAAAATGTTAAAGGATCCTTTCCTAGCAGTGACAACCGATCCAAGGAAATCTTGAACTTGATACATTTAGATGTATGTGGGCCAATGATTGTTGCATCCTTAAATGGGTACTTTTACTATGTACTCTTCATAGATGATCACTACAAGAAAACTTGGATTTACATTCTGAAGAACAAGGATGGAGTCCTTGCCAAGTTTCAAGAATTCAAAGCTCAGGTTGAAAACCTGACTGGAAAAAAAATCAAAGTATCGAGATTAGACAATGGAGGAGAATACACCTCAAAATAATTTAGCAGTTTTTGTATTGAAGCAGGGATCAAGAGGGAGCTCACAGTTTCATACAATCCTCAAAAAAATGGGGTTGTTGAAAGGAGGAACAGAACTATCATTGACGCAACTAAAGCAATGATACATGATCAGAGTCTACCTATGACTCTATGGGAAGAAGCATGTATGAAAACATTATATGTTCAAAACCGTAGTCCTCATCAAATCCTGTAGAACATTACTCTAGAAGAAGCATTCGCCAAAGTGAAGCCTGAGATTGGACACATCAAAATATTTGGATGTCCAATGTACCTTCATGTACCCAAAAAAAAGAGATCCAAACTAGAACCTTTAGGAAGAAAGGGTACATTTGTAGGATATAGTGAATCCTTAAAAGCATATCGAATCTACATCCCAGGTTAGAGACAAATTGAAGTAAGAAGAGATGTTACTTTTGAAGAAGAAGAAGCCTTCTAGACATCCAGAGAAGCTTAGATGGAAATAGATACTGAAACAATACCTCCTCCTCATTCAATAGTTCAGAGGGAGACATATATTGTTCCAGATGAGCCAACAATGCCAGTTCACCCAGATACTCCAGCAGATTCGATTACCCCAAGTAATATACCCAGAGACATCACAGTTGGACATAAAAGACCTGCTTGGGCTCGACAAAATTTAGAAGAAGAAGAAGGACATAAATCCCCACAAGGATCAACCAGAGAAAGAAAGAGACCTAAGATATTCTCAAGATACCTTTCAGCCTTGACTCACATTATTGATTCAGATCCAACTTGTCATGGAGAAGCCTCAGGTGAACAAGTATGGCAAGATGCCATGACTGAAGAATATCAATATGTACTAAATAATGATGTATGGGATGTTTTCCCAAGACCAGAGGGAAAGTCTGTAGTGACCTCCAAATGGATTTACAAAATCAAACATGTTGTTGGTGGAAGCATTGAAAAATATAAAGCAATATTTGTGGCCAAAGGGTTCTCACAAATAAAGGGAGTTAACTATGATGATACTTTTGCATTGGTAGCCAAATATACCTCCATTCAATCTATCATTGCACTAACTGCTTCCATTGGTTGGAAGCTACATTAGATGGATGTAAAGACAACTTTTCTCAATGGTGAAATTGAGGAAGAAGTCTATATTGAACAGCCAGAAGGTTTTGTTATACACAATGAAAAATCTCATGTATGCATATTGAAGAAATCCCTGTACCGTCTAAAAAAAGCACCACATCCTTGGTACGAGAAAATGGATGGTTTCATGATGAGTTTGGGTTTCAACAAAAGCACAACCGACCCTAACTTATATTATCACATTGATGGCAATGAGTGTTTGATTCTAGTCCTATATGTGGATGATATTTTCATCATCGGTTCAGAGAGACTCATTGTTGAATGCAAGCATACATTAACTGCCAAATTTGAAATCAAGGATTTGGGCCAAATTCATTATTTCTTGGGACTAGAAGTATGGCAGAGATCAGATGATATTTTCCTTAGTCAAGGAAAATATACTTTGGAGATACTGAAAAATTTCAAAATGACAGATTGTAAATCCATGCCTACTCCAATGGTAATGGACTTAAAGAAGATGAATGACAATGAATCAGGAGATGTAGATCCACATTTTTATCGACAACTTATTGGATATTTGATGTATCTGGTTAACACCAGACCAGACATTTGCTATGCAGTAAATGTTCTTAGCCAGTTTATGAGCCAACCAAAACAGACACATTGGATAGATGCAAAACACGTATTGAGATACTTACAAGGCACAATTGGTTATGGCCTAAGATATGAAACCAATATGGACTTAATATTGGAAGGATAAGTGATGCACATTGGGCAGGAAGTGCAATAGACAAAAAGAGAACCTCACATAACTACTTCACATTAGGATCAGCAATGGTTTCTTGGTGGAGTAAAAAACAAATTTTTATGGCTTTGAGTACAATAAAGGTAGAGTACATTGCACTGAGTGTGGTAGTTCGTGAAGTTGTATGGATTCACAAAATTTTGGCATACTTGTTCGATCATGAGATGGATCCGACGACTATTCATTGTGAGGACCAGAGATGTGTAAATCTCTCTGAGAACCCAGTATTTCATGACAAATCGAAACACATTGAAATCAAATATCACTATATCAGAGACATGGTGCAGAGGAACACAGTACATGTACATTATCTTTCTACTCATGAACAAATTGTAGATATATTCACTAAACCACTTTCCAAGACAAAGTTCAGGTATTTCCGTGAGAGACTTGGTCTGATGGAAAATGCATCCCTAGATGAGAGGGAGTGTTGATGAATGAAACTATGTGAGACATTCCACAGCTTACAAACCTGTGAGGTGTGGATCATTGCTGCTATGTGAAGTATTTCTCTCAGCTTACAAACCTGAGCGAAATCCCCTAAGAAGGGTGCATGGTTCCTGCCTGAGACAGAGCTGGGAACRTAGAGATGACCTCCTCCATTTAGTGAGTTGAGARGAAGTCCAAATGATTATCTAGTGGAAAGGTGATCTRTTGCGTTAGGACATGCCTGTGGCTGAGCACAAGGTGAACGTGTGAAATCCCAAAGTATTGGGTACATCGTCTTGAGAACATAAAAAAATATGATGCACTAGCCTCCTCTGAGTAGTAGAGTTGACGAGAATACTCCAGATGATTCTCCTGTGTGAGGCAATGGGAAAGAAGATTTGTAGAATGGACGTGCCTGTGGACGAGCATAGGTGAACATGTGAATATCTAGTTCTTCTGTGTAATGCAGTGAATCAGAGCTATGATATCCCTATGGATGTGCCCCTAATGGATGAGCACTAGAGGATGTATCCGATCCTTTTCTATATAATGTTCAAGAGTCATACATACATGTAACCCTAATTGTTATGTTAAAGGGTATAGGTCGGCCCACCTTAATATGTCTAATAATAAATATAAAATATAATTAATATTAATATTAATATTAATTATTATAATAATAATAAATTATAAAGTGACTTAGAGAGGTCGGCCCTGTTGAGCCAATAGACGCATTTGTTGACTAGACAAGTCTAGTATAAGTAAGAGATGATTCCCCATTGTGGAATCATATCTTTCTTGTGTTTTTGGAAATTACAACAAATACATCTACTTGGGAAAAGGTGCACACCTCTCTTGGGCGCTGGTCTTGTAGGGCTTAACCACCCTCTTGTGTGCTAAGTCATTCTTGGTGATGAAAGGTCTTTCTCTTGAAGAATATAGCAAAGGATTTGGCTGGGTTTTCTTCTCTTGTTGAGAAGGGTTTCCCATGATATTTATTGTGTTCATGTGCATGGTGTTTCTTCTTGTGATCTTGGTTGCTTCAACATTCTTGTTTATGGTTAAGACATGATAAAATGAAATGAGCTACATGCTTAACCTAGCTTATTGAAAATTCAAATGTAGACTCGTTCCAACAAACAAGGTGTGGGCCATCATGTATGTGCTCCACATTGCATACATATCAATCTCCCATCTAAGAATAAAGTGAGAGCGAGAGGCCAACTTGTTGGCTCATGAATTGATGGACCACATCACAACCTAGAAGGAGGTCACCACACATGTGGTATGCACATAATGTACATTGATGGAGCTGGAGGTTACAACTCCGGAGGGGATTCATTTCTATATAAAGGGATTGAGTTACGAGACGAAGTGAAATTGGAGCTGACAGTGATGGAAGAGGTGGTGGTCTGCATGGTTACCGTGGAGGTAATGGTTATGGAAGTGGTGGTATAAATGGATATGGTGATGATCTCAAGGTCAAGCCAGGAGCAACAGTGTGAGGTAGAGGACTTGGTTTTCCACTAAGATGGCAAGGTGGATTAAAATATTTAATAATATGTAAATGGGCATACGACTGTAAGACCTAGTAAGGAATGTGTACCCTATGTTTTAAATTTCATTGGTAAATTATAAACATAGACCTAGGTGAGAGGGGGAGCATGCGGTATTCCCAGATATCCCGACTTCAAGGAAAAGTTAGGTCAATAGACTTTGTTTCTAAAACATGGTTTTTGGTAGCCCATGGTCTTAGATACCATGGATTGCATTGAATGAATCATTTAAAATGGATTAGGATACTCCATTGAAATTACCTTGGAGGTGAGGGGTGAAGGCTTACTTGGCTGAGTTGGTCAGATTCAGTTAGGGGAACAAAGTTTTATATATTTGTTGGTTATGGTGATGGAATTAAGGGATGTATATTATGGGATCCTACTGCCAAAATAAAATTAGTAGAAAATAAATGTACATGGAACAATCAAAAGTTCTTCAAGATTGAAAAGGAATATTTTTCTGTAAACTCGGGGAATCATTGTGATGCACAACCCCCCTTCCCTCTTGGGGATACTACGATCTCTCGATCTTGGATCTTCAAATTCCCTAAAATGAATTGGTTCTTTGACCCTTCAACAGAACCTAAACAATCAATACACACACAGGTCCCCTTGATATCGCCTACAAGTTCGAACTACCTGCAACTCCACTCTGTAGCGCTTGGCAACACTGATTCATGAGTACTAGTCTCGTGATAGACTCTTCCTCCTGAGTGACCACGGCTGTGATTGTGGGTCAGCTCTTCGTAACTTCTGCCTTCATAAATATTGCAACCTCTACCTTTATTTCCTTCTAAAGCACTTTTCTCTGAATTTGCAGATCTCTGTCACGTGTCCCCTTAGATATAACGGTTCAGTTGTACTTCAGGTTTTGTTACTTCGCGAAATTTCACTTGCTCCACACACAACTTCCTCGGAACTCTATCTCTCATATTTTCTATTCCACTGCCACTTACCCACCTCATAGCCAATGGTTAAGATTCACCTCGCGACTTCGGTGATCTCTCTTCTCAACACTTCAAACGCTCCGAACTCCGAAATGACGAAATACATCATGGTTAACCTTCATGCACTTTCCCCCATATCTGAAAATCTGGAATGATCCCTATCCCTCCTATATGGATCTCTCTCGTTAACCTCGGGAAACCTTAAAGGACTCCTACCTTTGAATATTTATCTCCACTCTCCCTCTTGATCTTATTCCTCTCGAACCTTTTCCTCCTTAGAATTCTCTCTTCGACACTTAGTTGAATTTCAGCCTGTGCATGCCTTGCAACATGTCCTCCTCTGCAACTTAGCTTCACTGTGGACAAACTTTGCTAGTCCTCTAGAGCTTCTGAGTCAAAATACTCTGTCACGCACTCCTTGAGGACAAACTTCCTTCAATATTGACTTCGAAGGACGACCGTGCACCCCTTGCACCAATCCTTCCACACTCTATTGTTCCCTCTGAACAATGTAAATTTGAGTGAGGTTACTCCTACCCGCACTCTCAACTATCTTTGTTGAGATTTCTAAGTAAAAAAAAACTCGGTCACACACACCTTGCAGACATTATGCGCTCTTTGCACACATAATTTTCACATTATCTCTTCTAATCTTATGAGTCAAAATAGACTCTGTCAACGCACTCCTTGCGGACACTATGCACACTTGCACTTGCTCATAGAAGATAAATAATTGAATCTTACTTAAATATTCATTGATTCATACATTCAACTATGTAAATTCATTCATAAACACAAGAACAAGAAATAACAGATATTTGCAAATAAACGGAAAGTCTACCATTCATTCATTCAGATAGACATGACAACACCACGCATTTGGGGAAATGCTCCTCTATTATATTCATTCAACTGAAATATGCATGTGTTCATACACTCTGATAAGATTCAACAAATTCTACATCATATACAATAGATTCAGCTATCCACTATCAACAGCTTGTTCTGGGGAACAATACAAATATTTATACAAGAGGGTCTCTTCGAGATTTTTCCCTCCAACTACTCTAGAGCTATCCTATCGAAATTAAAAGATTTCAACTACTAGAGTTTATTACAATAAATATTTGTGATAGATAGATAATATCGAATACATCGAATTGGTATTTCACGCGGCTTCATTAAATAAAATGCATCCTCTAACGATCTCATGTGATCATCCAACTCAAAACATTAAAGATGTTCCTTAATTACTATATTTTCAAAATATTTTTGTGATACACCTTCTTTTAAAATTTAAATTCAGTTCAAAATGTGTGCTAGTGCGCCTAGTTGTCCTCTACTCGTTCTTTGTTGGTGATGCTCTTGCATCACATTGTATGGCCTAAGGTAATCGGTAAATCATACAAGATATGTGACTCGTCCATGGTGATCCAAATTTTCTTAATAAGTGAGTATGATCATTGTGTTTAATTCAAAAGTTTCAGTGGCATATTCAGTATCTTGGTGTTATGTTGATGATATGCTTGTTTCAAGAAAATCATGGTTGAGATCAACAAGTTAAAGGATTAATAGGACAAGATGTTTCAGATGAAGGATCTAGGAGAAAGAAAAGAAATCTTGGGCATAGAAATACACAGAGATGGGAAAAATGGTAAGCTATGGTTGTCGCAAATATAAAGAGAAGATATTGATGAGGTTCAGTATGAACATTGTGAAATCGGTAAATATCCCTTTAGATTTCCATTGTAATATTTCTTCAAGTCTATGTCTTGGTAGTAAGGAAAAAAAGGTAATATGTCTTGTTTACCATATATAGTTGGAAGGTTGATGTTTGCGATGGCATGTTCAAATATTTCACATTTAGTTGGTGTTGTTAGTGGACACAAGGAAAAGCCATGTAAAGAGAGTGGAAATGGGTGCTTTAGTATCTTAGAAGCACAAGTATCACCTACAATGGTTGCAGTGATTTAGCCTATGGTTATGTTGATTCAGAGGAGGTGGAGTGGTACATACTAGAACAACTATGCAAACATGTTCAGGAAACCAATAATACTAGAGAAGGTGCAGCGGTTTTTGGATTCTCTTGGCTTCAAGGAAAGGTGATGATTGATTCGGCAAGAAAGGTATCGGGAAAATTGTTATCGAGGAGATTGTTGGGTGGTGACAACACATACCTATTAGTTACATTTTATGGTTGGTTCCTTAAGCGTTTGGATTTCCATATGCTTGAAAAATGCTCAAGTGTTTTCTGTTTAAATGTAGAATCATGTGAGGTGCTTCAATGAAATTTCTATCCATTTCTCTATTATTGACTGAGCAATAACGAATATCATTTTCACTTATGTCCATCTGTGTTGTATGATGTGTTTATCTTCTCTTAACTTCTTTGTTCATTAATACTTGGTTTGTTGGTCAACCCCAAGAGGTCTTGGTGGAGGGAGATATTAGGGAAAACATACGACATATAATGTTTTCACTAATATATCCCCCACTTCTACCTCATATTTTTTCCCTAATATCTCTCACCGACCCACCCTCATGGTAAGGGAAGATATATTGAGCACACAAAAATATTAGGGAAATCATGTTATGTTTTTCCTAATATTTTCCCCACTTAATGGTGGTAGTGGGGGGAGATACCAGGGAAAATATTATATATTTTCCCTAATAATTATATGACAAATAAAGAATACCATTCAAATTTATATATCAAATCATATTTTAATTATTATTATTTCTTAAATTTAATTTTTATATATATAAAATCATCTTTTAATTATTATTATTTCTTTCTTTTATTTTTTATAGATTATGTTTAGATGCAGGCTCCATATGGTCGGAATACTTGATACGTTTTTTATAGTTTTGTAGTTTCTTAATACAGAAGAATAATCAATCGAATCCCAAATTTGGAGCATCATAAAATGTCGATTCCACCCGTTTGATGACCATGTATAAAAGTTTAGGAATGCCTAATGGCTGGTAGTAAAAAAAACAACAAGACATATCCCATAAATACCAATACCAGGTAACAACTTCTTAACGATAACACAATATCACGAAAGGGACTTCAACTGAATAATTTAATCTAAGAAACATGTTCGAAGAGTGTCAAACTGTCTCCTGCAACTGTCCGACACATCTCTATTATTCACAAACTCCCTATTTAATTCATCGAGAGAGTTTTCCATGACAGTGTAGAATGTTTGAGAGCTTCTTCTTCCGAGATTTTAGGATGCTCCTTCATATAACACTGTACGACATAAACCACCTCGTCTTGACCTCTCTCAACTTGCATTTATATTTACTAGCCATTCAAACATTAGAAGAGATTAAAGAACATGCATGGCATATTGGATTGTAAGAGGTTGGATGTAAATACTAGGTACCTCATAAGTTTTGGTATCATTCACCAGACGCCCTGTGAAGCCCATGAGCTGTACAAATCTGGATATGCCAATTTTGGAGACTACATCATCTGTACGAATCTCTCTAGTGAAAAGAGTGTTGATGAGAACTAGTGTTACCAGTGATATTGACACACTCGCGTTCTCTATGTATTCATCGAAGGGCGACATGTGTTTAGCTACAGACCATTTTTCTTATTTCATATGCGCTTCTAGCAGGATCTCCAAATGCGATATTCTATGTCAATGAATGATACTTAAAGGTCGTTCCCCATGTTAAAGACTGATGGGATACTTACTCTTAGAAAAGGTTCATAGAGGAATCTGCAATGTTTGTGGTGGCCCCTACATGGGATTCCTTCCGGGATGCCATTAAAGAAAAATACTACCCTTTTGGAAGCTACGAGGACCAATACACCATATGGACAACTCTATGTCAAAAAAGGTACCAAACAGAACCATATTTCACCAATATTTTCCATACCCTGTGCACCAAATTGGGTATCAAAGAATTTGAGTGTCATTTAGTGCTCAAATACCATGACTGTTTGCATAGATACATTAAAACATAAATGGAGTTTATGGGCATCACCTCATTGGGCACGATTTATAGATACAAAGTCAATATCAAGCAGAAATTTAAGCAGAAAAGGCAATATTTTGGATCTGCAAACCCCTCACAGTCGAAGCAGGGTAAAGGCGGACCCAACGTACACAACAAGGGACCAAGTCTAGATGGTTTCCCTCAGAACAACCAATCCAAGAAACAACACAACAAGGGAAATGAGAATATGAAGAAGGACATGGGAAAATGGTGTGAGTAACATAAAATCCCTTGGGACAACAATCAAGAATGTCACTCCAAGCAGTCACTCATGGAAAAACTTAAGGCTTCTGAGTTAGAGGTTGATTCTGATTTTGAATCAAATCCTGAAGGAGGGAAGTAGATTATTGATGTTGAACCCAGTTCCATTGTTGCTAGCACCAAAGTCCAGCCAAGAGAACCAAAAGAACCATAGGAAGGGGAATGCCTATTTCGCTCACAGATGTCGGTAAAGGGGGCTCTGGTTCATTTCATTTTCAACAACGGTAGTCAGAAGAATGTGATTTCAGCAGAGTTTTTCAAACGAATGGACCTGCCAATGACACCGCACTTGCAACTCTACACCATTGGCTGGCTTCACCAAGGAAGAGATATCTGTGTTAGACAACAGTGTCATATTCCCTATGACATCAAGCCTTTCAAATATGAGGTATTTTGTGATGTTTCTCCCCTTGAAGTTTGTGATGTTCTTTTAGGACAACCATATTTTTTGAAGTGTCATGTTGTGTGTGAGCCTAGACCCCACAGTGTTATTATTACTTTGGGTAGACAATTGTACATGATACCAGAGGTAGCTTCACCTAATTTTGCTTCTTTAATCTCTATTAAGAAATGCAGTAAGGTCATCTCACAGATCGAGAAGTTCATCTTCTTGGTGATCCATGCTCATAGTAAGAAGAAGGTTGTCGGCACATCTATGGCCTATACACATAGCCTCTATTTGTAGCAGAAGCAAGTGGATGGGATCGTGGAAGAATACATAGACATCTTATCCTCACCTACAGGGGTACCAACACACTTCCAAGTCAAGCATCGAATTGATCTGACCCCAGGCACTCCTCTACCTAATGGACCAGTCTATCGTCACTCGTTTATGGAAAATGACAAAATAAGGCCTCAGATCCAAGAGCTTCTTCAAAATGGGAACATCAAACCCATATCCTCCCCTTGCGGAAGCTCGATTGTACTGGTGCAGAAAAAGGACGAGACTTGGTGACTCTGCATT
>SNQJ01S0056374.1:14295-37154 GCA_010110895.2 Picea sitchensis | reverse complement strand
ACCCTTAACCAAATCCTTTGTGGTGGTATATTTGGATGACATCCTCATCTTCAGTAGAACATGGGAGAAGCACATGTGGCATATTCAACAGGTTTTGAGCACTCTGCAGTAGCAAAACATATATGCCAACTTGGAAAAATCCTCTTTTGGCATGAACATGGTCTAACACTTGGCCTAAATTTTTGATGAGGATGGGGTACATGTTGATCCAGCTAAGATCCAATTCATCTGCGATTGGCCAGCCCCAACCACACTGACCGAGCTTCTAAGATTCTAGGGACTAGACAACTTCTACTGGCATTTCGTGTTGGGATTCTCCCATATTGCATGGGCCCTCAGCTAGGTGACCAAGGGAGGTGGAAAGGAAAAGTTTGTGTGGGAGAAACAATAGCAGTAAGCATTCAATGATCTAAATCATCGCTTGTGCTCATCTCTATTACTCTCATTTATTGATCTGTAGCAACCATTCGATATTGCAACAGATGCATCTAACTATGTTGTGGGCACATTTCTCACTCAGTACAGTCATCCGGTTGCATACCATAGTGAGAGACTCTTAGATACTATCTAGAAATACCCCACCTATGAAAAGCAAATGCATTCCATTGTACAAGCATTTTGTCAATGGAAACATTACTTTTGAGGAAAGGAGAATATCATACACACTGATCACAAGCCTCTATAGTTCATACAGACACAGAGTAAATTGGAGAATGACTGCCATCAGAGGTGGTCCACCTACCTGCAACATTTCCATATCAACATCAAATATAAGACATGTATCTCAAATCATTTTGCTGACTTTCTCAGTCGACCTCATGTGGCTGCACTCACCATTGTGCTCCATTCCTGCGAACATGAAGCATCTAAGTGTCCCCAACTTTATCAGCAATATCCCAGCTTCGCCACCACCTATCAGCTTTTGGGTACAGACGCAACTGTTACTGATTTTCACATTCAAGGACTTTTATGCCACCTGGGACATCTCTGTGTTCCTACAAAAATGCGTTCAAATCTTATTTGGGAACCCCACTACATTTAGATGGAAAGACATCTTGGCATGGAGACAATTGTGGTTGTTCTTCAAAAACATGTTTATTGGCAAAAACTTCGACAGGACGTCAAAAAGTATATCAAATATTGCACGGCCTATGTCATTGCCAATCCATCCATCAAGAAGTAAGGATTATACACCCCTCTCCCTACTCCGTAGAAGCCTTGGGAATCCATCTCAATGGATTCCATGTTTGGCCTTTCGTCCACCAAGCAAGGAAATGATTGTGTATTTGTGATTGTTGATCGGTTTTTGAAGATGGCCATCCTCATAGCCTGCAAGAAGAATATCACAACAGAAAATACTGCCAAGAGATTCTTCGAACAAGTGTGGGTCCACTTTGGGATAGCACATACCATCATCTCTGACCCAGACAACATGTTCATCATCACATTTTGGTCGAGTTTCTGGTCACTGTTGGACACCAAGCTCACAAAATCCACTTCTTTCTACCCCCAAACAGATGACCAAACATAGGTTGTCATTTGAATTATTATGCACATCCTACGCATGTAAAATTCTAAGCATCCACTTACATGGGACGAGAGTCTCCCCTATGTTTAGCACAGTTACAATAGGGCTCTCCATATCTCCACCAGTCATAGCCCATTTCAGGTGGGTATGGGATTCCATCCCTTGGGACCCATTGATGTTGTACTTCCTCTTTCCACCACCCAGACAAACTCTTTCCATGGTCATTTTGTGATCTACAAAGACACTATATTCATTGAGTGGATTCATCACATCTACCAATAGGTCTGGGAGATTTTGCAGAAATCCAATGCTAAGTACAAGCAGTGCCATAATCAACACAGGGCACCATACCAGTTTCAGGTTGGCGACAAAGACTGGTTAAATTTGCAAAAGGATCATCTCACAGGGCCCCATTATAAGCTCCACCCACTTCACTATGGGCCTTACACTATCACCAAGGCTATGGGTAGAAATGATTTTGAGTTCAACACTCCACCCTTCCTTGGCCTGCATTGAGTGTTCAATGTGGATATTTTTCACCATTATTGGACACCTCAGAGATCGTTGAACAACTAACAACCACAGAGCTCAACCGTGACTATATGGAACAAGAATCCACTGATCTGATAGTGGACACACAGGTCAAGGGAACTCACCAATAGAGGATCCAACTTTATCGGGTTGTTAAGGAAGGGAAACTCCTACACCAAGGCAAGTGGCTCACTCGAGGCCAAATCCAGTAGAAGTTTTCTCATCTGATGGGGGAACTCAATGCAATGGAGACCATTGCTTCCTAAGGGGGGAGTATTGATCCAGTTTTCTATTGGTGGCCACCCACCTATTCCAACTAGCTTGTCTTTTCCGTTTTTAGTTCAGGATGTTCTTTTGTACTTCTTTGTAATTGTGGGTTCTACACTTCCAGATCTTTCTGAATCCCTACAGATATTCCAAGTGTATATTGGTGGCCTCTCACCTAATCCAACTAGCTTATTTTGTACTTTTTCATGTCATCACATCTTGTTGTACTTCCAGGGTCATTTTGGAGGCCTAAACAATTTTTTTTTGTCTCGCAATAGTAAAACTATAGACAAATTTAGATTTTGATGGAGAAATGTGTATTTCTCTAAAATACCTTTCCAACGGGATATCACATTCCTAAAAAGAAGGTAGTATGCAAAATTTACAACCCCGGGAAGTTGAGGTACCATCTTACCCATAGGGGCCCACATGACTTTTGATGTTTCACCTCCTAGGGTTACAGTTTTGGATGTCTAGGGTTTTGGAATTCATGAGTAATATAAAAAAGGACTCTAGAGCCTCATTGTAATTTTATTTTTGCTCAGACGGATGTGCGTAGAAGCCACATCTCTTCTCAAATATAGCTACCACCATTCGAGCAAGTGTTTCAGTTCTACAATTTTATAGTTTCAACATATTTCATTATTTAATAGAAGATATTGTTCACTGGATATCTGTGTTATTCTTCATATCTTTGTGTTTATTTTATTTAGTTTATTAATCAGTTCGTTCTTCTCCTAAATCTGGATCATAGCAGTTAGAAAATTGGAACTAGCTCGAGTTTGAAGATAGTGAATGAAGATAATACACTGAGACTACACGCGTCCCACAKAATAGGTAAGGAAATGGTACAATATGTTTGATTCCTTCATGGTGAGCCAAATTTTACAAGAAATGAGTATAACCATTGTGTTTATGGTATATTCATTATCTTGGTGTTATATGTTATACTTGTTCCAAGAACAAGAATGGTTGAGATCAACAGTCTGGTTAGGACGTTTGTTATGAAGGATCTGGGAGCAACAGAATAAATCTTGGGCATGGTAATCTTGGTTATCATAGCAGAAGTATGTGGTGAAGATACTCAGGAAATTCGGTATAAATAATTTGAAACCGGTAAAATCCCTTTGGCTTTCCATTGTAATTTTTCTTCAGGTTTATGTCCTAACTAAAGAAGAAGAAAATGGTTATATGTCTCGAGTACTATATGCTAGTAGGAAGTTTGATGATTGCGATGGGAAATGGTCATCATTTCACATGCAGTTGGTGTTGTCAGTAGACACATGGAAAAACCAGGTAAAGAGTATGGAAATGGGTGCTTCAAACATAGAAGCACAAGTATCACCTATAGTGGTTGCAGTGATTTAGTTTGTGACTATGACTCATGAGATTTGGACGAGAGGAGATCTACCTCAATTTATGTCTTGAAAGAATGCAAGGATCTATTGGGTAAGTTTGAGAAGGTACAGGATGTGGTGTTCCTTAGTGGTCAAAGTGTTGTGCATTTGAAAAATAGTCCAGCGTATCAAAATGGGATGAGTGCATCAGTTTATAAGACAAGTTTCTGATGGAGGCAGAATGGTCCATACTGGAGTGAATCATGTAGGCATGTTCATGCAACAGTATTGTTAGAGAAATTGTGGAGTTGTGATGGTGTTTGGCATCTTTTGGCTTGTAGGAAAGGTGATGAATTATTTAAGGACATGATATATCAGGTAAATCATTGTCAAGGTGGAGATTATTGGAAACATGCCAACGAATTTCCCATGCGGTCACATACACATGCATGCAACTATATTAGGAATGTGCATGCATGCACGCTTTTGTGAACAAATTGTGTAACTCGTGGATCTAATTATAATAAGTTAGTCCAATTGTTTGAGAGATGCTATATATATGAGCATACCCATAGAGGTGAGAGTGCAATGTATAGAGTGTGTGAGAGAAAGACACAATACTAAGGTGTTGTGTGTATGAGAGAATAGGATGGTTTTATGCTTCGATTGGCTATTGTAATTCTCCCTTGAATAATAAGAATACCAATTATCATTGCCCGTGGTTTTTTCCAGTATTGGGTTTCCACATAAATCATTGTGTTAATTATGTGATTAATGATCTCGGTTTAATCTTGTTGATGCTCTTGTTTTTTATGATCTCTTTTGCTTCTATTGCCTAATAGTTGGAAGGGCATAGAAAATATTCATAGGAATATTGATCCAAATACCAAAGCTAAAGTTAATTAATTATGAATTTGAGAGATGGCAATTTTATCAACGACAAAGAAGAAGACATGGAGAGATGGTAAATTTATCAACTAGAAAGGAAAATTATGATCAAATTCTAACCTTTCAAGCATAGCCTCCATATTTTCAATGATTTGTTTGATGAAAAGCAATTCGTAAGGCAGATCCAAACCTAAGACTTTAGCTTCTTTTAGCATTGCAGGAAATACTATTTCAAGTCCACTTGGCCTGTTGCTATCAACTTCATCCTCTATTTTTCCAACTCGTGTCTTAAAAAATTCAAGACTTGCAATATGTACAAATTTAAAACTATTCATGCGAGAGAATATATGATATTTTTATCATGTTGTGTCTTCAAAAATTTAAGATCTTTAATCTGTACAAATTTAAAACTATTCACCCGAGAGAATATACCATATATACTATATTTTTATCATTGTTTGAAAGACATGACAATGTTTACATTCCCATAAATTTGTACTTAATTATTAATAAGAAATAATAAGTATAGGAGCCTTTTCCACCACCTTGTTASTTAGTATATTTAATAAAAAATCAATTGACAAACTATAGAGGGAAATTGGTATAAACAATCAATTAGCAGACTAAAGAGGGCACCCTAGTGTGCTTGATAAATAATTTTCACCCTCAATCAATAAAATATTCTATATACTAATCTTTTTGTACTTTTGTCTCCCCAGTCCGCCATAAGGTAAGAGTAATAACACATGCACGAGTAGCTAGTATTCTTTCATATGCCAAGAAGTAGAATCCTTCACCTGAAGAGCCATCTTTCAACTGATTTTGAAGAATCCATTCTAGTGTCTCGAGAACCAGAGGCTGCTCAGAGCCATCAACTGCTGGAATCCTTGCTACCAAAGTAGTGTCATATGTAGATGAATTAGTTTCCCCATAGCCCATAGATCTAAACATATTCTTAATTTCGGATATTAATGTCTCGATATGCTTCTCGTCTGTTGCTGCAGCCTAAAATTATTTCACGTCGTCAATTATAACAATTTAGAAAGAGTTGCTACAAAGATGGGAATTCCGCTGAGATTACTAACCTTGTGAGAAGACGTTAGAGAATCGATAACATGGTCCTTCCAAAAACTAGAGGAAATTCACGTTTCACGAGTGTAGGATCCGAAACAAAATCTGAAGGTATCCAATAAAAAAATGAGGAAAGTAATCACTTGATACGAGGTTGTAAACATTTAAATGAATTTCTACCAAATGCTATACCAGTCTTTTCAACAATCTGAAAAGGAAGGGAGGTTGTGCCTTCTCCAACACCAACAATGATCTTGTTTGAACCTGCATAGTAAAATATATTGATCAATTATGTTGAAATTAGTGTGAGATAAAATAACAATAATAGTTGTAGTGGATAATGGATAGTTTAGATGGTTTTAGGTGGCATGTTTACCCAGTGTTTTGGATTGTTTATCTGTTGGAGAATGATAAAATGGAAGAGTAGAGTATAATACACAAATATTCAATTATTTTTCAATATCAACACATTGGAATCTATTAAATAGAGTGCACAAGTTGTTATCAGATCTAACTTATTCTAAAGATAAATGGAGAGAATAAGATAAATGGAGAGGTTGATAGAATATCTCAACCAGACACCAAACTAGGATCTCACAAATATAACTCTCAAACAACCTCTTAAGAATAGGATCACACAACTCACGTAGAGATTAATTCTCAATACATTAGCAATCATATTAGATAAGTAGGAATTATATATTCCAACACTCTCCCTTAATGACTACTTATCTAAATATCTATGTGGTCATGTCTTCATCACTGTGAGGGCTTCAATATTTTCAATTTTTTTTTGCTTCCTCTTGTACCCATATTTGATTATTGACATCCATATAAAAAACAAATCAACTACTGGAATACATGGGTCATCATCCGTTGTAACCGCCAGTTCTCTAGAAATTTTTTCCAGCTACATGGTTCATTCAACCATTCTTCCTGATACCTGCCCCATCATCACATCATCATCAACCTGGGTTTTTCTTTGGCTTACCCATAACCATGCATCAAGTTTTCTCAAATTACATGTAACTATGCACTAGGTTTTCTCAGATTACTTGTAACCATGCTCTAGGTTTTCTCGAATTATCCTCAACCATAAACACTCAAGTGATTTTGACCACAAACCATACTTTACATAGTGGTTTTTAGATCACTACGAAATTTTCACATTAGGGGGTATACAATGGCTCAATACATACTTAAGTATTCTCTAGGACCACTACATCAAAATATCATAGACTTGCTTTCAATTGCATGTGTGACTCACATTATAATATGGTCATGAGTTTTTTTATTTCACACAACTTTACCTACATCTGTTCATCATCCAATCTCAGCTGCAATATACTGATGGGAATATCAATCTCTCTTTTTTGTCTAGGTTTTCTCTGTCCTTCACCATTCATCTTTGATTTCCATGGCCAATTTCCATTCTACAATGATGTTTCTTGTTAGAGTAGCTAATTCTAACAATCAAACTATATTGAGTTATATAGTATCAATACATTTATAATTTTGGATTCAAATACGTCTTCAACAATATAAACAAAGATTTACCTCTTTAAAAAGTGACACTTTCCAATCTTTACGTCGGGTTAACAACATAAAACCTAGACAGATCCACGCTCAAAGAGAAATGCAGAGAGAAAAGAATAGAACAGTATATTGAAATGTATGAAGAACTGAAGAGTGTACGATGCAATGGGAAATAGCTGAGCTAAATAGGCTCAAGCAAGACAAAAATAGAAAGTACAGCTACCCAGTACAGTTGGCAGTGTACAGTCAGACTGTTAAGGTTACATTATATTTAACACTCCCTCTTAAACTCAATAGTTACAAACATCAGCACTGATTATGCCTAAGTGTTGTCTCTGAAAATCAAAAACTGACTTTCCTAGTGGCTTTGTAAAGATATCAGCAAGCTGATCTCGAGAACCACAAAATTGTAGTGCAATATCACCATTATTGACTAGCTCGCGTATGAAATGAAAACGAGTGTCAATGTGTTTTCTTTTCTTGTGAAACACATGATTAAGCTATCAGATGAAGTGAAAGTGTGTGTCAATGTGTTTTATTTTCTTATGAAACACATGATTTTGGATAAAGCAATTGCTGATAAATACGCAGAAAAATAGGAGTGATCCTTTTCTATGACATTTTCAATATTCTTCTCAGCCACACACAGCTTGACAAGATGTTGAGGTGGAAGCTGCGACATACTCTGCCTCTGCAGAAGATATTGAAACAATTGGTTGCTTCTTTGATGCCCATGAGATTAGGTTTGTGCCCAGTTGAAAACATGTCCATATGTGATTTTCTTGTCATCTAGGCTGCCTGCAAAATCATTGTTTGTGTAATCAGAAAGTTGATTACTATCAGATTTAGTGTACCATAAGCCGAAATTGAGAGTTCCCTGCAACATATCTCAGAATTCATTTCACCATTTTCCAATGAGAATTTTTGCGATCTCCATGAATCTGGAAACAAGGTTGGTTGCATTCATAATGTCAGGGCCTAGTTGTTGTGAGATATAACAAACTGCCTACTAAACTTTTGTACAAGGTAGAGTTCACTGGGGGACCTTTCATCATTCTGCTCAATTTTGTGCCTAGTGGTATGGGGGTTTCTGTTGGATTGTATCCTTCCATGCGAAATATTTTGAGCATGTTTGTTGCATACTTTGCTGACAGACAAAAATGCCTTGGCTGATTGATTAACCTCAATTCCTAAAAAATACTTCATTATGCCAAGATCTGTCATCTCAAACTCAAATTGCAAGGCATGTTTAAAATGTGTTAACTCAAGATTTCCAGTACATATCATGTCATCAACATATAAACATACAATTAGAATTTTATCGTGTTGATCTATTTTGGTATAAAGAGTTGGCTCATTTTGACTTCTGCTGGTGTCCACTTTTGATCAGGTAAGAGTCAATTATGTTGTACCAAGCTCTTGGAGCTTGCTTTAAGCCATACAAGGCTTCTTCAACCGATATACTTTGGTTGGGTGAACTTGGACTTCAAATCCAGGTGGATGGTTGATCTACATAAACTTCTTTTTCTAAAAAACCATTCAAGAATGATGACTTCACATCCATATGGTATACTTGCCATTTGTGTTGTGCTGATATGGCCAATAGATTCCTTACAGTGTCTACCCTTTTCTATTTGAGCAAAAGTTTCACCATAATTCAGTACCTGGTTGTTGTGAGAATCCTTTGCAACAAGTCTTTCCTTGTGCTAATCCTGCCTTTCATTGAGTTTAGTTTTGTAAACCCACTTGACACCAATACTCTTCTTGTGACTTGAAAATCAACAAGATCCTATGTCTTGTTCTTCTCAATGGAGTCAATTTATTGGTTCATGGATTTAACCCAATGTGGCTCCTTAGCTGTTTCCTTAAAAGATGTAGGTTGGACATGACATTAAAGAAAAAGATTGTGTTGCTCAAAGTCATCCAAATCACATTTTCCTCTCAAACTTCGAGTTCTCTGATACTGTGGTTCAGAGAATGATTCTCTGCTGGAAGTTGAAAGTTATCCTGAGAAATTTCAGGTTGTCTTGGTACCTGCAATCTTGGAAGAACAGTTTGAGGTACCTGTTGTCTTGAATTTTCTGCATTTTCATAACTTGGCAGCAATGGATTTGGCTGTCCATCTGTTGATTTCATCATTCCAGAATTGATTTTCCGTGAGTTCTTACATCTCTACTGAGAATTAGTTTTTTTGGTGATTGGATTGTAAAGCCTGTAAGCTTTAGATGTTTCACTATATTCAGTAAATATACATTTCTAATTTCTTTGTCATCGTTTCTTCCTTAATTCAGAATGTATATGAGTGTATGCTATGCATCCAAACTTAGATGCGCTATATTGAGCTTTGTTCCACTCCATGCTTATTGGGGAACTTTCATCTATAGACTAGTGGTTGGTGATCTATTCAAGATATAAACTGAGCATGCCACTGCTTCAACCCAAAACCTGTTTGACAAACTTTTCTCTTTGAGAGTGTTCTTGCCATATTCATTGTTGTCTGATTTTCCTTTCAGCCACTCCATCTCTGTTGTGGAGCATACCTGGCTGTTGTTTGTAATGATAATGCCTGTGATTTGCAGAAATTTGCAAATCTCCTCTGGAGTTGTATTCTCCTCCTCCATTTGACCTGAGTGCTTTGATATATTTGCCACTCTGTTTTTTTTTTTTTTAATTTTTTTTTGAATTCTTTGAATTTTCAAAAGTTTCAGACTTGTATCTAAGAAAATAGATCCATATTTTCAGCTGAAATCATCAATAAATGTTAGAAAGTAAAAGCTACCACCTATTGGCTCTGTTTTCAACCAATATAGGTCAGTGTGAACAAGTTCAAGATGTTGTTTGGCTTGATTTGATGACTGTGGAGAACTAGTTCTCTTGTGCTTTCCAAGTATGCAAGACTCACATGGGGAATTTTCTTTAAAGATGGGTAGACCTTTGACCATGGAGTCTTTCTGAAGAAGACTTAGACTCTAATGTATTGTCCAAAGACAGCCAAATCATTGTTTTGCCTTAGGTGAAAATTGTGCATATGGTTGACTTAGATTTGCATTTCTGAGGGTAAGGGGAAACATCCCATTTGGAGTCATATGGATTTCAGTAATCAATTTTCTGCTAGGTATTTGTCATATATTTTGCAAGATGCCCCTCAAAAAGTACCTTATATCCCTTTTCAATGAGCTATCCTACACTTAGAAAATTATGTTTCAGACCGGTACATTATATACGCACAGGCGTCTTTCTTTACATTCTCATGGTGTACCAGGAACAGTGCCTTTTCTTTGAACTTTGACTAAATAATCGCTTCCAAGTGTAATATCGATGAGATTGAAGAATCAGCCAGAGTGAAATTTTGTTACCGTCATGTGATTTCTATTGCATCCACCGCCCAAAGAACTGTGAGATCTTTAGGTTGTTGTTCATTTTGTGGCATGAGAGAAACATACCTCTTAAGGTATCTCCCCATGTCAATCTGTCTCCATATCAGATCCAATCGGCTCCAAAGACTCTTTCCTCGGGCTTGCATGAATGACCTCATTCGAAGAGACTGTAACTCATAGTTCTTTCCCGTAAGAATCGCATTAATCGAAGCTGGTCCTAAATTGCCAGGATCTACACCATAAAAAAATTGCGTAAAATAGAGGGAAATTTCTCGTATTTACCTCCCATCACAAACGGATTTGTCGGGACATGGCCAAAAAAATCTTATCAGCCTTGAGTTTGGCCTTAGTCACCGTAATGTGACCCATGTGCCTTCATGTTAAACCGCTACAGAATTTTCTTCTCGTTCCCTTGGCTTTCAAATCGCCGAAATGCGAAATTCGCCTTTGGACAATTCAATGATCTAGATCTTCCAGTGATCCGGATGGTCCAGATCTTATCTGATATCGCTAATTGGTATTTCGTTAATTTTTGATGACGAAAGCTCTTTTCCGGGACGAGCTCTTCTGACTCCTCGATTCCCCGATCTCTGATTTGCCGATGGCGCTTTCCTTTCGGTACTTTCCCCAAATGCTTTGATCTCCTCCACATGTCCTTCTATATTGGACGGTCCTGATTTATCCTCGCGATGTCGTGATTTGAAATGTTCTGGACGTCTCGTCTTTAGGATTCGCGATTTTCCGAATCCCGTAATGTCGATGCACTCTCCTATCAAAAAAATTTCGAAGGCCTCGATTTCTGCCACGCGTCCCAACAGATGGACGGCTCAAGGCTGCTTCGGGGTTTTCACCGTGGAGATTTTCGATCCCTTGTTTTGACGAGATGACGTCAGCTGGGCCCCAAAATGGAGCTTTCCTCCTGTCGGGATTTCGGACTTCGCAATTTCAAAATGCTCGTGTTTCTTGTGGTCAAGATTCACAAAACGCCGAATCCCGATGTGCCGATGGCCCTTTCCTTTCCGGGACTTTTCCCGAGTCCTCGGATTTACGCCATGCATCCCCGAAAGATGGACAGTCCTTGTCGTTTCGTGAGTTCGCGACTTGCGACTCCAAATTCTGTCAACTTGAAACTGCGATTGCCGAAACGCCGACGGTTTCCTCGATGTCTGCCATGTGTCCAAATGAATGGATGGCTGTGATCTTATCGCTATATCGTGAATCGCGATTTCACGAGTTTAGAACTCTTCTTGCGATGGTCTTTCAAAACCGCGAACTCCGATATGTCGATTTGACGGCACTTGGATCTGCTGCCACCTGTCCTCTGAGATGGATGGCTCACAAGTCCTCTCAGGATTTCGCGATACGTGATGTCGTGATTTCGCGTATTAGAGTTTTGGAGAGTAGTCTCTCGCTCATCCAACTCCCGATCCCCGATTCTGCGATGGGATTAGATCGACGATTCACGATCTTTCTTGATCCAACGGTCCAAAATTACTCATGATTTCGCGATTCGCAAATTCTCACGACAGTCTTCTGACCTTTACACCTGCGAGTCACGAAATGACAAGATCTCGCCACGTGTTTCTTGATGGATGGTCCAGATGATGTCGGGACTTCTCAAGTCTAAATTTCTCTTGTGCGCTCCAGAGGATTAAACCTCGTGCACCTTCTCACTGATCCAACGGCTATCGAGCCTGTGCACAAGATCTGACGACTGAAATTCTTTCACCTTTTCCGCGCTCTCTTCGTCCCTTATGAACCGGTTTACCGCTTCAGATCCGTTCGCAGGATGAATCTTATGGTCGCAATGGCTATTCCTTGCACATTAGACACGATCTTTACTGCCTTTGAAGGAATTTTCTCCTGCGGAAGAAAAAATTTATGAATCTTTCAAGGATTTGAAAGAATTTCATGAATTCTTTGTTCACTGCTTCAATCTTTGACAGATTTGAGCGATTTCCATAAATATTTAAACGATTCTGCCTTCTGCAGGAATCTTTAATGATTGTGAACGAATTCTTAGAGTTCTTTAAACGTTCTTCCGTTCTTTAGCTCTTCTTCGTCAATCTTTGACGATTTTTGAAGAATGTGCAAGGATCTTTAAAGTTTCTTCTTTCTCGGTCTCTGCTTCCTCGTTCTTTTGAGCATAGTACGCTCTGCACTGTGAGGATTGTGTTGCTCTCCAGGCTGTGTGAAGAGGCTTACTGCTGAAGCTCTAATACCATGATAAATTGTGAAGCAAAGAGAAATGCAGAGAGAAAAGAATAGAATAGTATATTGAAATGTATGAAGAACTGAAGAGTGTACGATGCAATGGGAAATAACTGAGCTAAATAGGCTCAAGCAAGACAAAAATAGAAAGTACAACTGTCCAGTACAGCTGGCAGTGTACAGTCAGACTGTTGAGGTTGCATTATATTTAACAAAAGGGAGATGTTGCAATCACAAGCAGCAAATTCTTCTCACAAAGACAACAAATGCACCCCGCCTTTGCTCACGCTGGACCAATGGCCTCTTTCTTAAACTAGTCGCATGTACACCACACACAGGTCACCTCGCTCCACCAGATCTATGATCGATCCATGCTATTCTCTACTTTCATGTCCAACCAGCACCAATCCAAGTTGCAAGATCCACACTTCCATGCACAGGTCGCTAGACTTAATGGAAACTCCACGTACAGATCTTCTCTTGAAAACTCCACATAAGGATATTCTCTTACAAACTCGTACATATCTTCTCTTGAAAACTCCACATGTGGATCTTCTCTTACAAAACACTTTCAAAGAAGAATGATCCCACTCATTGTAATAAACAAATAAAAAACCATACCAGTCACACGCCCATAGGTACTCCTCCTGGAAGATAATAAACAAGTCACTTTCTATAGTAAATTCAACAATTGACCAAGAACAAAAAATCGGGAATACCAATGGAGGCATTCGACAACCTTTCCACGAGTATTTCTTGGTATTTACCACGCTAGTCTTCTTTTTTGTCCAGGCAAAACATCAAATGCACAATTCTCCCAGTAGATGCACCAATCCATAGTATTCTTGGCAACACAGTGCCACGCTTCTTCACCAATAATTTACTCTACTCTCCACATGTTCCTGGGCCCTCCCGTGATGGAGTTAGGCCCAGTGTGTAGCTATGATACCATGAAAAAATGGAAGAATAGAGTATAATGCACAAATATTTAATTATTGTTCAATATCAATACATTGGAATCTATTATATAGAGTGTACATGTTGTTATCATATCTAACTTATTCTAAAGATAAATGAAGAGGTTGAGAGAATATCTCAACCAGACACCAAACTAGGATCTCACAAATCCAACTCTCAAACAACCTCCTAAGAATAGGATCACACAACTCACATAGAAATTGATTCTCAATACATTAGCAAGCATACTAGATAAGTAGGAATTATATATTCCAATAGAGAAAACATGATAAAAGGTTATTATTCTTCTCGTAATTGCTAAAAGATCAAAGGAATTATTTCTGGAAACTATTTACTGACCTTTACCCATCGAAAACAGGAAAATAAGTTTGTATTCTTCGGTTAAGTGTAGGAGATCAAATAATAAAAAAAAATATTTCTCACTAAAAAAAAATAAAAGTAAAAATTATGTATCACCTTTACCCCATTGTAGGTACAAGCTTCTCCATTTTCCATCACTTTTTCCTACATTAAGCATGCTGAAGAAATGTGGAAAGCACTGTGTGTTAGCATAAGCATTGAGAGTGAGATGATGATCTCCAGCTATAATGTGGGATGACAATGAAGAGGAAGGAAAGGCCATTTCCCCAAATGGCGATTGAAGTCAATTACATGATGAGTTTATTATAAATAGTAGTCAGCCAACATCCAGCCATCTCTGAAGAATTAAAAAAACTCGTACCGACAGCGGGTTTAAAGACTCATCTGTAGATTTTGATGTTTTTTCGTGTATAGATATCCCTAGATTTGTATTTTATCTTGTGGTTTAAAAAATCATAAGATAGGAGTAGGCTAAAGGGAAAATGATTTGCACCTTTACTGATCACTGCCAATCACTTACTCCGACCACCTCCAATCCCTTTTCCCAACCACCACATACTCTGGCAGATGGCTCCCCAAATGACATTATAGTTAGTTTTTACAGCATGTTCCCACGAATTCATCCGCGTGGCCTCTTGAATTTTGAGCTAGGTGACGTAGGAGAGATGCTCCTTCCCTCCAACCTCCATTTTAAAAAAAAATCAAAATCTCCACTGCCGCTAGTTTCTATTACCATTCTTATGTCATTTTTCCCAACATCTCCTCCCTCTTGCCAAGCCCTCTCTCTCATTCTCTCCCATGGATTCACTTTCTCTCAACCATCAAAACATCCTCCTTCTTATGTTTCTCCTTTTCTCTTGTGACCTCCACTTCACAACAGCTAACAAACCACAAGTATTCGATCATTGACTAGATTTCAGAGAAATCCATAGCATTGGACAATCTCTCAATCAAGGCAGCCCACATGTTCAAAATTTCCACGAAGCTAGGATTGTAGCAGCATGGTATGTATCTATACAATCTCTCAAGAAAGGCATCCTACATGTTGAAATTTTATACGAAGTTGGGACTCTAACTGTTTTATATGTATTTATTCAATCTCTCAAACAAGGCATTCCAGTGTCTCTATAACTCTTTGGGGGATTTTATCATGAAGAAATATTAGGCTCCCGATAAAAACTTGTATTATATTCTTCTTCTTCGCTTCTCCATATATCACATAGAGATTTGGAAGGATGTCAAATATGAAGGTATGTCACTGCCCTAATTTTCTCTCTTCAAGATGAGATTTAATACGTTATGAATTATTAAACCCATTGATTGATGATGATTACCCATGTGTTTTATTTGCAGTAAATGGTGTTGAAACTGGCGATTGAGGTTGAGAAAAGCAAGAGAATATCTATGAGCATCGTTGAAGATCTTGAAGGTAAACATCAATCTAACATTCGCCAATGCAGTTTCTCATTAAAATGAATTGGGTTTGGAGAAATGACAAAATATTTTATTGCAAGGGTAGAGTTTGTTCTAGGGGATATGAAAGATAGAAAAATAAATGTGATTGGGGATGCAAATCTCATATATTTCACAATAAAACTGAAGAAATTTGGGTTTATGGAGTTGTTGAGTGTGGGTTCTGCAAAAGAAGAGAAAAAATATGGTGGGAAGGTTTAAAAGGCTCCCACCTGCACTATCTATTAATGAAAATTTCAGTACCTCTTTCCTGATACTAGAGGATCTATGTGCTTGTAACATGGTATATATACATATTTGTTCTAGATAGGCCTCCCATGGTCAGTGTTTGAGCTTTGAAACAAAAAACTATGAGTAACACAGTTCATGGTAACCTTTCTTATGACCTTGGAGAAGAGGGAATTAGAAGTTTATGTAAATTTTTATTTATTGAGAATAAATCTCCTAAATTTATTTTAAAAGCCTAAAGTTTATAGCTATTCCTCCTTAAGATTTCCATCCTATTTTGGCATAGGATAGTTGGCAGTACGAGTTTATATGTGAAGCTAATTGGTTGTCGAGTCTCCTTAAGATTTCTATCTTATTTTGGCATAGGATAGTTGGTAGTATGAATTTATATGTGAAGCTATTTGGTTTCCGAGTTGATTGCCCAGTTTCCCTGCAGTAGCTTTTCTGTTAAGAAAGATAGTGTGAATCTATTTGGGTAATAAAGAGATAATATTTTCTAATTTAAATTAATTTTTGGTTTATTTTTTGAAGGAATTTTGAAATTTCAATTCCACTGTATAGAAGTTGTAATTTCATTAATTTATAGATGAAATCAAAAAGGTTTTGAGGATTTTTTAAACAACTCATATTATTTTTAAAAATGTAATTCTAACAACAAATCTTTCTAAAATTACGAAATTTTAAATTATGAAAATATAAAACAATTTAATTTACTTTTAACAAGCTAACATGAAGCTATTAAAATGATGTCATCTAGACCAAAATGCACAATGTACAGATTATAAGGGGAACAAAATGCACAAAGTCCAGATTATAAGGAGAACAAAATGCACAAATTTTAGGTTACCATTTATATGTAAAGTTTAATGAGGACACTCCCAAGGACATATGAAAACATTAAGAAGCCACCTATAAAGTGAGTGAGTATGTAAACACAATGAGCAGTTTAAGGATTGAAAGGGCAGATTGATCTAACAAGTACACAAGAGTAAGAATCGTTCATTGGAAAGTTGTCACATAACAAAATCCAAATCCAATTGTGAAATAACTTAATCTTTATTTTTGTTAACTTTGTTCAGAAACAAATTATTAAATGTTATTTATTTTTACGTGATGGTTTTGTTTTAAAAAAAATAATTGACTATTGTTTATTTTATTGTGAAAAACATGCAGGGAAAACAAATTTAACTATGCACCTCTTAAATCACAGTCAAATTCTCCAGGCAAGTGATAGCCCTCAATTTCATATTGTTGGACCTAAAAGAATTTCAAAAAATTCAATATAAACTTCAACAATAAACTTATTTACTCATTGATCCATGAGCATCGCCAGCAAATCAAAAGCGGGAGACATCTAGGCGCATTAGCGCGTATTTTGAAATATTTTTGAATTTCAAAGACCGGTGTATTAATGTAATATCTGAGAAAGATTTTTGAGTTATGATCACCTTTAATGATAGGAGGCTGAGCCATCGCATAAGATCGGTGGGGAATGTATTTTTTTTTATGAGACGGATCACAGTACAAATCTGGAGCTTGCACTCTTATCTGTCAGATTCGATATTTATTGTAATAAATGTTAAGTAGTTGATAGAATTTAATTCCGATAGGATAGCATAGAGTAGTTGGAGGGAAGAACTCAAGAGAGTCCCTTTGTATAAATCTTTGTATTTTTGTCGAGGAGTGGTTGTTGAATCTAATGTGTAGATTGTCATTGTAAGTCAAGAGTTGGGAGGTACAGAGAAATATTGTATGAATGTTTGTAAGTTTTAGTTGAATGAATAGAGTCAAGGAATATTGTCCCAATGAGGGTTGTTATGTGTCTATCTGAATGAATGGTAGACTTTCTATTTAATTTCAATTCTCTGTTATTTCTTGTTCTTATATCCATGACCACATTTTCATTGTTGAATGTATGAGTCACTATGAAGAGTCACTAAGTTTCAATTTTTTCTCTTCATTGAGCGAGTGCAAGGTGTGCATAGTGTCCGCAAGGAGTGTGTGATCGAGTCTGTTTCGACTCAAAGCTCAGAAGAGATAACGAGAACTTGTATGTGTGCAAGGAGTGCATTGACGTCTGCAAGGAGTGCATTGACATCTACAAGAAGTGCATTGACATCTGCAAGGAGTGCATTGATGTCCTCAAGGAGTGCGTGACAGAGTTTCAGATTCGAAATCTCAGGAGAAGTTGTGTGATTTTAGTCATGAGAGACATAAGCAACTGGAGAATAGTCACAAGGAGTGAAAAGTCATCCACAGGGGAGTCGACTTTGGAAGAGGATCTGTTGCAAGGTATGCACAGATCAAGATTTCAACTAAGTGTCGAAGAGGGTGTTCAAAGGAATGAGAGAAGGTAGAAGAAGTAAATATTAGGAGGGAGAGTAGTGGAAATTCTTCAAGGAGATAAGTCCCTGGAGTCTTCACTGAAATCAGTGGACAATATTCATTCTCGAGGGAGGTGAATGATTCCAGACCGTCAGATATGGGAGATTCACGCATAGGATAGTTGTAACATGTTTTCAACACTTCGGAGTTCGAAATGTTGGAAGGCTCAACAAAAGAGAAGTCGCGAAGTTCGAAGTCGCAAATGGATCCCAGCCATTGATCGCAAGGGGAATGCGTGGCGATGGATTAAGGAATTTGGGAATCGAAAGTCCAAAATTTCTGGGGAAAGAAACCAAGGGGTTCATGAAGTCACGAAAATCGAACCATAGTGGGACCAATGAATTTGAGGAGACACGTGGAGAAAGCCCAAAGATCTAGGGAATCGCGCTTCAGGAAAAGGAAAAGGAAGAGCTTGGGATATCCCCGAAGCCTGAATCACAAAGGGATAGACCCACGGTTATAGTTGTGGTCACTAGGAGAAAAAAAAGGGACCAAAAGAGTCACTTCGACTCAGTATTTCGAATGATCCAAGACCGAGAGGTAGATTAGTCCTTTGGAGGGAAGGGGGTCTGTACCAGAAGTGGTATCAGAGAGAGTAAATAATTGACTTATGTCGGAAGAGAGGTAAATTGATATCAACAAGAGGTATCAGAAGCATCAACACAATGCCGCCTAGAAGACGTGTTGAGCCACCTGTATAAAACATAGCTATGGAAAGGGAGATGAGAGAATTACGTGTGAGGTTGGATGCCATGGAAACAAAATAAAGGAGATCACCTGATGTTGGAGACATTAGCGAGGCATAAAATGAAGAAGTGGAGATCGAAGAAGTTGTAGTTGAGGATGCTACAGAAGAATGCTTGCCGAAAGCAGTTGTCAAATTGGGAGCCAGAAAAAAGATTGATGTCCCTATGTATGAAGGAAAATTAGACATGGAGGAATTGCTTAATTGGATACGAGCAATGGACAAGTATTTTGACTATGAGGATGTCGAAGAGGAGAAAAAGGTAAGACATGTTGTCACTAGGTTGAAAGGACATGCAACATTGTGGTGGGATGAACTGCAGGCTAACACGAGGAGGAAGGGAAAAAAAAAATATTAAGAGTTTAGATCTAATGGTAGACAATCTAAAGGAAAAATTCATGCCCGAGAATTACCAGATAAATCTATTCAGGAGGATGAAGAACCTAAGACAGAGAGGATTGAATGTGAAGGAGTACACAAAGGAGTTCTATAGATTGAACATCATGGCTGAATAGAGAGAGAAATAAAAAGAGAAGGTTTCCAGATACAACAATGGCCTGAGATATGATATCCAGGATGAAATCAGTATGGCAACAGTCAAGACAGTAGAGGATGCATATAAAATTGCATTGAAAGCAGAAGAGAATTTGACCATGAAGAAGAGTCAACAAAACATAGGTCAAAGATTGAATAGATGTAAAGGAGTTGCCCAGGATAAAGTACAGAAGCCCAAATATGAGGCGGAGAAACCACATAGTCACTCTAAGAGAGGAGGAAGTTCCCAATGAAGGCAGAGTGGTAGTAGAAACTCTTTTCTCAGAGGAAGAGGCAGAGGAGGAGAAGTAAGATGTTATGCCTATGGAAAAATAGGGCATATGTCTTGTGATTTCCTTGAGAGGAAGAAAGGAGGTGAAGCTCACATTTCTGAAGAGCAAAAAAGAGATTTTGAGAAAGAAGGTGCAGAATATGGGAAATCCTTGATGATGAAGAAATTTCTTTTGAAGCAAGAGCTAGAGACCGAAAAACCAACACAGAGGATCAATTTGTTCAGGACATCTTGCAAAACGAAGGATAGGGTTTGAAGGTGATAATTGAAAGTGGGAGCAGTAACAACTTAGTATCCACAGAGATGGTGGAGAAGCTAGAGATGGAGACAAATGCACATCCGACGCCATATAAGGTCTCATGGTTGCAAAAAGGTCATCAGGTAACAATCACTCAATAATGCCTGGTTGAATTTAAAATAGGAGGATATAGAGATGAGATTCTATGTGATGTGATTCCCATGGATGTATGTCATGTTTTGTTGGGAAGACCATGGAAGTATGACATGAATGTCATTCATGATGGGAGGAGGAATACTTACACCTTAGAGAAGAATTGTAAGACACACATGTTGTTTCCAATTGAAGAAAAGAAGGTGAAGGATGAAGCTAGCACGAGCATACTTCTCATGAGTGGGAAGTAAATCCTGAACGAATTAAAGAAGAAATAGGAGATGCAGTTTTTTGTAGTGAGGAAGCTGAGGGTTATCCTTACCATTAATTCAATGGAATATTTACCTGAGGAAGTTCAGGAACTGTTAGAGAATTTTGTTGACATTGTAGTGGATGAGTTTCCAAAATCACTACCACCTATCAGAAGTATCAGCCATCACATTGACTTGATACCAGGAGAAATCCTGTCGAATAAACAAGCGTACAGGTTGACACCTCAAGAGAATGAGGAGGTGAAGGGACAAGTTTAGGATCTGTTACACAAAGGATTGGTCAAAGAAAGCTTGAGTCCATGTGCAGTACCAATTGTATTAAGTCCAAATAAGGATGGAGGATGGAGAATGTGTATGGACTCGAGGTCCATAAACAAGATCACCATCAGATATAGATTTCCATTACCAAGAATCGATGACTTGATGGATTTCCTGAGTGGAGATAACTATTTTTCAAAAATAGATTTGAAAAGTGGATATCACTAGAGAAGGATGAGAGAAGGCGATGAGTGGAAAACAACATTCAAGACAAATGAGGGGTTGTATGAATGGCTTGTTATGTCGTTTGTCTTAACGAATGCCCTGAGTACTTTTATGAGGATGATGAATGAAGTGTTAAAATATTTCATTGGTAAGTTTGTGATTGTATATCTGGATGATATACTGGTATTTAGAAAGACTAAGGAGGATCACTTGAGACAGTTGACAATGGTGATGAGGAGGTTGCAGCAAGAGAAATTGTTGATTAATCTGAAAACATCCTCTTTCATGAAGACAAAACTCATATATATGGTTTTTGTGATTTCTTCAAATGAATTGAATATGGATCCCAAAAAGGTCAAAAGAAATCAGAGAATGGTCGTCACCGAAGAATATCTTTGAAGTAAGAAGCTTCCATGGATTAGCAAGTTTCTATCGGAAGTTCATCAGAAATGTTAGTGGGATTAGTGCTCAAATGATAGATACAGTGAAGAAAAGACACAAGTATTTCAAGTGGAAAGAAGAGGCTGAGAGGATCTTCAACATATTGAAGGAGAAAATAACGGAACAACCGATTCTAGTATTATCGTATTTCAGAAAGAAATTTCAAGTAAGATGCGATGTGAGTGGAGTTGCAATTGGAGTGGTCTTAAGTCAAGACAACAGACCTGTTGCATATTTCAGTGAGAAGTTAAATGAAGCCAAAAAGAAGTACTCCACATACAACAAATATTTTTATGCCATAATTCAAGCCTTAAAGAAATGGAGGAACTATCTCGTACCGAAGCAGTTTGTTTTTTATAGAGACAATCAAGGTTTTCAATTCATAACCAGACAAGAGAAGTTAAACCAAAGACATGCCAAGTGGATAGAGTTTATGCAAAATTTCACTTTTGTCATTAAACATATTTATGTAAATTCTAATAAGGTTGTTGATGCATTGAGCAGGAGAATTTTTATTCTGTAGGAATTTCAAGTCAATACCTTGGGGTTTGTCCACCTTAAGGAAATGTACCACAGTGACCTAGATTTTAGAGAGGCATATGAAGCATGTTTGAATCTTGTACTCATAGACAGAAGCCAATGGGATGAATATCTCATTCAGGATGGGTTGTTGATCAAAGGTTTCCATTTGTGCATACCAAGATGCTCGATGAAGGAGAATTTGTTGAAGGAAAAACATAGTGGAGGTCTAGTCGGACATTTCGGCCATGACAAAAAAATTCCCCAACTAAACGGTTCATATTATTGGCCAAGTATGAGAGTAGAGGTGAAGATATTTGTGAACAATTGTAAGATTTGTCAGTATGCCAAGGGGAAGAAGCATAATACTGGGTTGTATCAGCCATTGCCTATTCCAGAGAGGCCTTGGGATGCAATAAGCATGGATTTCGTGTTGGTATTGCCAAGGACACAAAGAGGAAGTGATTCCATATTTGTGGTGGTGGACAGATTTTCGAAGATGGCACACTTTATCCCATTCCAGAAGGCTAGTGATGCAACGCATGTTGCAAATTTGTTTTTCAGATAAGTTGTAAGACTCCATGGATTGCCTAGGAGTATAGTTTCAGACATGGATACCAAATTTGTTGGTCATTTCTGGAGGACATTGTGGAAAAAGTTGGGGACAGAGATATCTTTTAGTTCTGCATATCATCCACAGATGGATGGGCAGACCAAAGTGGTGAATAGAATATTAGGATATTTGTTGAGGATTTTGGTCACTTAACACCATAGTCAATGGGATCAGATTCTAGAACAAGCCGAGTTTTCATATAATGACTCAATGAACATAAGCACTGGGAAAATTCCATTTCAAATAATGTATGGAATAAATCTGAGAGAAATGTCAGAGTTGACAGATATGAAGTAGAGAGATTTTAGAAGCACTAGAGCTGAAGACTTCGCTGCAGGGATGCATGAACTTCACAATCATATCAAGGAGAAGTTGAAGAAGAGAATCAGTGAATACAAG
>SNQJ01S0056373.1:27555-52748 GCA_010110895.2 Picea sitchensis | reverse complement strand
GAACCCACATCTATATGCAGTAGTCGTATTCAAACATGGATCGATCAAACTTATGGCTATTATTTCCAATAAGAATTCCTCCCTCCCACCCATATCCATGATTTGTTTCCTATGATTCATTACATGATCATTTACACTCATGGTGTTGGCACAGGGGTAGACCTAGGGTTAAACTCTACAACAACGCACCAAAAAACCCCTAACTACAGGTGCTTTCGGCAACACCTGCGAAGTAGATGAAGTGTCACCCGAGGTAGTGGTAGGGGTGGTTGCAGGACTCAGGTGTCTGCAACCATATCTGGGACACATATATGTGATTTTAATACTTAACAGAGAACTTAGAACTGACAATTCATCAATATTTAACCACTATATACTACGCAGATAAAATAGAGCATCTCATCATTCACTCAGATCTGATGTATCTAAGCACTTATCATAGAGAGGTAGATTAGATATAGAAGATTCAATCACTAAGAACATTCACATAGTTCAGATCTAACATCCATACAATTCATTATCACAAAGCATAAATAGATCTATCTATCTATATCAAAGCACTTAGCAAGTAAAGACATAAACACATCAAGGCATCACACAAAGTATAACAACACAATATTTACATGGTTCACCCCCACCCTGGGGCTACATCCACCAACTCTTCTTCTTTATTATCTTCGGTCAAGCGTCTTACAGGCACATAGCATCAATATCCTACTCTGCAGAAGACAAGATATCTGTGCGTACTCAGCCAGATCGTCCTTCTTTGAGCTAGGGTACAACACCAAGATTTATTACAATTCCTTGCACATAGATATGCAAGTCTCATATAGTATGCATAGAACACTTACAATCCTTCGATCACATAGATATAACACTTAGCCATTCGTCTACCTAGATCAAATACTAGCACTTAGCACACCGACCTCTTCTTACATTGCCTAGCTATTTATTTATATATTAAAAAATAGGCCTAAACATGGGTAAACCCATGGGTCGACATCCTATACCTGTTACATAATCCCAAATCCCAAAAAGGACCCAAAAAGGGGCCAATATCCAATGATCTCTGCTTCATCTTGTGCTCTGCCTTCGACAGGTTGTCGAAGTCCCAAAATAGGTCAAACTTGACCAAGGATCTCCTGAAACTTGGTCAAGGGCCAACAGGCCCCCAACACTCACCTGTGACTCATCCCGAGTCACTCTGATCTGGCTAGTTCTTATTCGAAAGCCTCGATCTTGGCTCAAGCTTCTTCGACTTGTTGCTATGCCATGGCCTCTTGTGCAATGAAATCTTGGATGACTATCTCGTTCATAGGTCCCTCCAGGCATTGTTCAGTTGCAATAACAACCTGCTCTAGTTCTTCTCCTCGACCTTCGACCTCTGTGAACAATTGGTAGGCCTTATATTATACAGGTTGGAGCCTCTGAGTTACTTCCATAAGTCTGCTCTGGATAGTGTGGATATGATACTGGGTGGTGTGTTTCTCTTGTGAGTGCTTCATTCTTTCCACAACTGACAGGGGCTTCAGCTGTGCCTGTATCATTTTTTCTTGATACTTCACCTCTTGGAGTTGTGACTTTAGTTATAGATTCTCTATGAGTTTCTCATAGGTCTGGGAACTATGATCAGTAAGTTGCTTGCATTCCATAGCAAGGGATTTTATTTTCTCAACTGCACATCAAGCAATTTCTTCTCTTTGATCCCTTACATCCTGTGGATTCTCTGACACTACTCAAAGCTATAAGTCTTCTATGCATTGTTGTAACTACTGGATAGCTTCTGCGAGATGCTCTACTTGCTACGTGACTCGATCCTCTGCCTTTATTTATAAGACTATCACAGAGCAAAGTTTTCTGCTAACCGCTTCTTTCACTTCAAGTTTCTCTGCGAGAAACTGTTCTTTCCCTTTAGTTCTGGTCATGTACTTGTATGGGGTGAGAATACTATAGATCTTGTTTTCTCCGAGGTTGAAGTCAATGAACTTTAGTACTGTGATCTTATCCTAGTATTTTCGAACTGCGCGTATCCCCTTCCACAGGTACGCAATAACTATGGTGTACTCAAAATCTCGTGGTACACTATCATGATTCACTGCGCCAACCAGAGGTGGGATGTAATTGGGAAACATGGTTGGAATCAGTTTTTCATTTGTGAGGTCATATTTATGCTTGGTTCTCTTTTATGTTGATGGTTGGGATGTTCCGGTTCCATGAGCAGTCGACGGAGAGGCTTGCAGCGTTATCATTGAAGAAGCTTGTACACCTGCAGACATCGACATGACTCTTTCAGTCATGAGGTCGATCAGACATACACGATCGAGGTTGAAAATATCGAGTTCAAGGAGTAAATTAGGCACTACAATAGGATAGAGGGCATTATCACAACGATCACTATGTAAAATCAGCGAGTCTGTGGGCTCAGATTCATGGTTAGAAAAAGTGTTCTCGGGGCATGGCGTGACGAGATAAATAGATAACTTGGGAATGAATCTCTTGCAATGGGCGAGAAGCCTTCATTAACTCTATTTTGTCCATTATAGTGCGGTCCAACGGTCTAGTGGCAAACCATAAATGTCTTTCTACCCATTCGGAGGGTCGACCAAATGGTTATATTGGTCCCAATGACAATATTGCTTCGCCATGGCGAAGTGCCATGTGACACTATTTTGTTATCCCAACGAAGCTCCAATTTTTCAAATTTTCTTTCTGCGAAGTTCCCTCTGGGACCTTCTATAACTTGTCGATCTTAGATCTCTCTTTACTTAGATTTCTATCTTTCTTTCCAGTGAGCTTCGTCTGGGTATGCCTTTTCCCACTCTGATTCTTATCTGCTTTTGGCATGGTTACTTTGTGTTGTTGATGTTCTTTCCTAAGATTCAAGGGTGATACTTCTTCTTTATCTGGAATAGGTACTTCAATCTTCTGTGGGTTTTCTAGTGTTCATGCAACTTCAACATCTGGGTATCTGGTGTTAAATAGCTTCGATYTGTTCTTTTGTTCTTCAATCAAGTGGGTGATCCTTCTAGTCATGAAATCTTTTAACTCTTGCTTCTTCTTCTTCTTTCCTTCTGGCCTGATCTCTTTCAATCCAAGGTTTTCCTAGTAACATGGTAAATGGGGCGTTGTTCTCAATAAATTTAATAATCTCAAAATCTTCCTCTGTCAAAGTTCCATTGGCATTCATAGATATATTGGTGAGATTTCCACACAGGTTTATTATCTTTCCTCTAAATATCCCTATTCCTCCCAATGAAGGAGTCATAGCAGGCTTCCCTAAAAGCTCCCAAGTTCTTTCTGTCATGGTATTCACCTATGTTTCCTTATCTAGAACACAGTCAATGTCAAAGTCTCCTATTATTGCTTCAAGGAATTATTTTTCTCTTAAGATCTTAGATAAGTTAACATGTCGGTGATCATTCAGGGTTTCTCTTATCTCTAGCAATACTTTCTCTAATTCTTTCTAGGGTTCTGCCATTTTTGGATCTGCCTTAGGGTTTTCTTGTTTCATGTTTATTCCTTCAAGATTAGCAATCATTCTAGGGTAATCCAATACTTCATGGTCCATAGCTTTGCAACAAAGACAATTAGGTCTTCTCCCAGGGAATTCCTTTGCAAGATGTCCTGGTTTTCTGCAGCTGTAACAAAGGGTTAATCCTCTCTTTATTTTAAATGATTCCTAGCTCTTTTTGTAGTGTGTGCTGGGATCATGGTAGCTAACCTACAAACATTTCTTTCTAGGATCCTGCATCCACTTGTTAGTACAAACATTCTTTCTATGCATAGGTATAATATATATTTCACTATTCTTATCAGATCTATGCATATCAACCCTTCTTTCATCTATTAGTGCCCTAGTTTTCAAGCTAGGAAAAAATCTATGAAACATACCTAGATCCATACTTTTGAAACAAAAATTTCCACTAATCTTACTTCTACAAAGCACAAATATTTCAAATCTAGAACTTTTCACTATTCTTACCTTTATCGAAGAACATAGCTTGCAGATCTTACCTATTTTCTTCATACCTGACCTCTTTTCTTCATATCGGGCTTCTTTCTTTAGCACAGAGCTTTATAAATCAAGTAGAATACTATGCACTAGAGAGATAGATCTATGCACAAATATTTCACATTTTTAGGTCGGATCTTTGCACAAATCTTCTTCGTCCTTAGTTTCCAACAATCATAGTTCCAGGTCAGATCTTTTCACAAATATTCTTCTTCCTTAGTTCCCAACAATCACATTTTTAGGTCCCGACAACAGAACCATTTGTTGGCACAAGGGTAGACCTAGGGTTTAACGCTACAACAATGCACCAAGAAAACCCTAACTACCAGCCCTTTTGGCAACACCTGTGAAGTAGATGAAGTCTCACCCGAGGTAGAGGCAGGGGTGGTTGCAGGACTCAGGTGTCTGCAACCTTAGCTGAGACACATAACTATGATTGTAACACTTAATAGAGCACTTATCACCAACGGTTCATCAATACTTAACCACTATCTACTGCACATATAAAACAAAGCATCACATCATTCACTCAGATTTGATGTATCTAAGAAATTATCATAGAGAGGTAGACTAGATCTAGAAGATTCAAGCACTAAGAAAATTTACATAAGTCATATCTAACATCCATACACATCATTAGCATAAAGCATAAACATATCTATCTATCTATATCAAAGAACTTAACAAGTAAAGACATAAACACATCAAGGAATCACACAAAGAAGAACAACACAGTATTTACGTGGTTCACCCCCACCCTAGGGCTACGCCCACCAACTCTTCTTCTTTATTATCTTCGGTCAAGCATATTACAGGAAGATAGCATCAAGATCCTATTCTGCAAAAGACATGAGATCTATCTGTACTCCACCAGATCCTCCTTATTTGAGCTAGGGTAAAACACCAAGCCTTCTTACAATTCCTTGCACATAGCTCTGCAAGTCTCATATAGTATGCACATAGAACTTACAATCCTTCAATCACATAGATCTAGCACTTAGACATTCCTCTACATAGATCAAATACTATCACTTAGCACACTGACCTCTTCTTACATTGTTTAGATACTTATTTATATATTTCAAAATAGGCCTAAACATGGGTAAACCCATGGGCCGACATCCCATACCAATTACATAATCCCAAATCCCAAAAAGGGGCCGAAATACTTCGATCTCTGCTTCATCTTGCGCTCTTCTTTCGACAGGTTGTCGAAGTCCCAAAATAGGTCAAACTTGACCAAGGATCTCACGAAACTTGGTCAAGGTCTAACACATGGCTATTATGTGCTTAACTTATCTTTGTTGTAGTCCATGATTAAGCATAGGAGGGGACACCTTGAAGAGATAATGAGAACATGGTTTAATTGGTTGTATGATTTCACTTGAAAACCTTAGGACCTAACCTTCATGGGCCATGGGCCCCAAGTCAGTACGTAGGTCACCTACTTTCGCTTGCATTTGCATTTTCTTTTTCATGGTAGTTTAGTTGAATTTTCTTATGGTTTCTTATAATATCTCATTTTTCAATTTTCTCTACTTTCATTATTCATCCTTGCTATGGTCATTTGTTTTAATCATATTACATGTTATTTTAGAATTTTAAAAAATGTGCAAAATTTTCTTTTCTAGAAATTAGTTGAAATTTTGATTATATGAACAAAGGGCGAGTGATAAACTCTCAATATACAACATTTTTTTTGTTTCATTGTGTGTAAGCACATGTATTACCAGGATATGTTAAGTTTCTCATACACTGTACGACGATTTCATGTCCCCAAGTAGGAGATATATGTTATCCCTCATACCTAGGGGTAACTAAAGAGATGATTTATTGAGGCCCCTGGGTTGCATACATGTAGTATCGAGAGGTATATGAGTATCCATAGGTATCTCACCGTGCATCACCACTTGATCGATGGCGTCAATGTCTACCACACCAACTTGGTTCATAGAGGACAATAGGTATTTCTAAATGAGGTAAGAAGTATGGTGTCACACTAAGTGTCATATTAATATTTGAATCATTTGAACATGATGTGAAGGATCCTTTCTTGATTTTGAAAATGTTTTCTTGGAAAATATGCATTTTTCCTCATTTCACCTTGGTGGTTGAAATGTTTTCCTAGCAAGTCATCCACCCTCAGGAATATGGTTTCTACTAGGGGGTATCCTTGAAGAGTCATTGTATGTAACATCCATCCAAGATGTTAAACAATTAATCTTTCATTTTATACATACACAATAATAATTTGGTTTTAGCATAATCTCCTTGATTTTCATTTACACAATTATTCTACATTTGCTCAATGATAAATATAGATAACATGATGAAATAAGTAATATGTTAACTCTATGATTTAGAACTTAAAACTAAAGTATATACCAAAATATCAATAATCAAATACCACCGAAAAAATAACTTCTCTTTAACTGGCCGAAGCTCATCGGTTGTAATGTAGTCCTAGGCGCTTCAAAGCATTCTTTTCCCAATTCTTTTCCTACTTTTCCCACTTGCATAGAGTGAAACGACAAAATTATCCTCCTAGCCAATTAGGATCCTATCCAAGTTCCTAGCTCCAAGAAATTTTTTGGTTTCTTGGCCCTCCGTGCCTATTACTCAAGGCAGCCAAAGGCTGATCTCAGAAAACTATCACAAGAATTTTATCTTCCAAGAATTTCACAACTCTCATCATGCTCAAAACCTCTCCAACCTCCCTTCCTCACCACTTCTCCTCCCTATTTATCCAAAGTTCCATACCCCCTCCCAAGTCTCCTCAATACCCTCTTTGTATCCATCAACCTCCCTTATCTAGATATTTTGGGAAAATATTAAATAAAACTAAATATAAATGACTTGCACTAAACAACAATAAATAAAATAAAATTATTTATTCTCATGCTAGCTAATAAATTGTATTTGATAATTTTCCCAAAATGTATAACTTACCACCATGTACATTTTAATTCATCACACCCACCATCTATCAAAGACAAGAAGATTTACTTAATGATTCTAGATATTTGTGCATTACAGTATTTTACATATTCAATAAACATTCAATTAAATAGTTAATAATTTGTTTTAATAATTAATATATTAATTACTTATACTAGTGTGTACATGGGTAGGGTATGTGTGCGTAGCTAGAGACACATATCTCATGTATGTATTAATGATCTGAGGAGCATCCATAGCATCCATAATACATCATATGAACCCGTGTGAGGAGAAAGAGGCGATGCAATTTGGACAAGCCGATAGAGCCTTTTGATTTTGAATTTCACCTTGGTATTGTTGCGCCCCCATTTACTAAAGGCATTTCAAAGCAAGCGCAGTTGTACCCTAATGTAGATAAGGAGGCATTAAATATTTTTAATGTTGGTAGATAGAAAATTAGTTGTAGATGAGCAGGTTTCTACCATCTTCCGAGGAAGCGAATATGAGCACCCTCCTTGTATAATTGATTTTATTATTCAGCATTAGGAAGGCGAGGAGAAGCGGAGCTGACTTGTGAAGAAACTCCATGTAAAGACATTGAATTAATAGGAAAGCTTTTATTCAATTCCATGGATGTTTTCAGTCTCTTTGTTGTTGATAGTATGCTTTTGCATACTTGCTTCCTTACATACTTATCTCCTATATGTTGCTTATGTGATTGCATACAAGGTTCGAAACCTGAAAGAATGAAGGTTCCAAGCTGATTTCCTGTTTGAGCCGAGGAGATTCCTGCATAGAGTGTTGTTGAATTCCTCCGCATAGAGTTCGTAGAGGGGGCTAGACAGTTGAAATTTTGTGCTCGGTTTACCCAGAGTGAATTAGGTTATTAGGCAGATGCGGTGTAGTGTAGGTTGGGCGTGGAATTTTCACCGGTTAGTCTGAGTAAAGAAGCCATAAATCTATGTTGCAGGTGCGGGATTTGAATAACTCCAACACTTGGAAGTGATTGAATGTCTGAAAGCGTGGCTTGGAACCTAAGTAAAGGTTCTCTAAAGGAGTCATCCGAACAAAGTTTAGGAGAGACAGTTCTTTTGTTTCACTATGGGAGCAGACCCCAGTGAAGTTCACACAGGACAAAGGTGGTGAAGCGGAAAACTCTTCAGAGGAAGAGAATCAACGACTAGAGTTGTCAAAAGGAGAAACCAATCAGAGGATCGTCAGATCGTGGAGGGTTGCGCGGGAGATAGCCGGAAGCGCAGGCGAGGAAGGATCAAAGCCATCGGGCTTCGGGGTATCGACGGCGTGCGGGGTTTGACAAGGTGAGAACTCACACCTCGTAGAATCGCGAGACGCAATTCCCCGAATGGATATGCATCGTTGATCTGAGGCGGAACCGCGTGAAGCGCGGAATCCCGAGGATCGAGGGGTTCGGCGTTCGGTGTTTCTTTCCGGAGGCAAGAGTTCAATCCGCAGAAATTGCGGCCTTGTTCCAGTCGTCGAATCGTTGGTGGAGAGAACCGTGGCCCGAATATCTTTAGAGTCGGGATTGAGGGTTTTCGGAGTGCTGTGACCTTGTGCATCGGTATGAACTCGAATCGTGAAACCGATAGAGCGAGGCGGTCAAAGGCGTAGAGCCTCCCGGTGTTGGCTGGTGGCATCGAGTCGGGACATCCGGAGTTCGAGGTTTCAACAACAAAGAAAACACATGGTAGTTAAAGCGATCCAGCGAAATCCCTAAAAGGGGCGTGGCCGAATTAGGACCACATGTGTTAGTGGGATCCACATGGCGTTGGATCAGGATTCGGGGATGGGGACTTGGTAGGTCACATGAAACTAGGTTCGCGAGGAAGCTGCCGAACTCCGATCAACGATTTCCAGTCACAGGTGTGGGGTCAAAATTGTGGCGACAAGGACGAACCATGCGGAGTTGAGGGTTTGGTATTGCAAGAAAGCAGCGACATCAAGGATTTGCGATTTTTTACGATAGTGAAATTTCGAATGGAAGTTGTTGGCTGACGACCAGCCGGGGTTCGAGTAAAGGCGATACCGTGAGGTTGAACTACATGAGAACTTCGCGTGCCGATTCCAATCTGAAAGGAGACCGTCGAAGAGGTATTGTGGGTAGATAACTTTCCGACGGAGAGAAGAGTAGTGATTCTTGGACGTGAAACAAAGGTCTGGTGGAGTGACGGCTAGCTTCGGTGAGGGAAGCTGCGTCCAGTGGTATCCAGTGGGAATACCTTTGCCACGAAGAAGAGATAGAAAGAGATATAATGTCGCCCGAGGAGAAAGGCGGTCTACGTCGTGAGAACGAGGGGCCAGCCTTGTGAAAGAAAGGGGTGGAAACCAGCGAAATCGTGAGAGAATCCGGGGAGATGGAGCGACAAATCTCACGAGATCTCGGTGAGACTTCGAATATGGAGAGCCACCGGTGGAGCTGGTACGGTGATTCAGCCCGATCGAGGTTGAAGAAGGAAGGCGGATACGACCAAGAGAAAGAATCGTAGTAGAAGATGCCTTGACTGAGAGGTTGATCAAAACCATTTCGAGGATGAGGCTTCGAAGGCGAAGATGGATATTCCGTCTATGAGGGAAATCTAAGCGTAGAGGAGCTGCTGGATTGGACCCGAGCACTCAACACCTACTTCAACTACAAAGACATCGAAGAGGATAAGAAGGTGAAGCATCTTGTCCACCAAGCTAAAAGGGAGATGCAGCCTTGTGGTGGGACGAGATGCAGGTGGATAGGTGTTCCAATGGAAAACAAAAGATCAAAAATTTTGGGATGGGATGATACCAGCCAAGATGAAAGCGAAGTTCATTCCAATGGACTACCAGATCACTCTGTTGAGGCGCGTCGCGAACTTGGCGAAGTTGATGGCGGTGAAGAATTACCGAAGAATTCTATATAGGCTCAACATTGGTACGGTCATCCCGGAAAGTGATGGCCCGAAAAGTGTAAGATGCTCCCGAATGGTCTCAGGTATGATATTCTGGACGAGTTGAGTATGGTTACCGTCCGCCGCCGGTTGAGGATGCATACTAGATGGCTTTGAAAGCCGAAGAAAAATTGAACCCTGGCGAGGACGGTGGGCGAGGGAAGCCGACTAGAGGCAAAGTTTTTGCCCAAGAGAGAACTCAAAAATCCCAAGGAGGATTGGAGGAGACCTCAGGGAAAAGCGAAAAGAGGTGGAACCTCACAGAAAATACCATATGCTGAACAAAGAGAACAACATACTAAGAAAAGAGAAGGATATGTTGATAATAATAGGTTTCCCCGTACCAGAGGTAGAGGAAGAGGCCGTGGAGGATTTGTCACATGTTTTACATGTGGTAAATATGGACACAAAGCAGTGGACTGCCCCGAGAGGAAGATGGATAGAGAAAACGCTCACGTCGCTGAGGCACAGAAGCGTGATGCTGAGAACGAAGATACAAAAAGTGGAAGATCGCTTGGAATACATAAAGTCCTTTTGACACCCGAGAAGGAGATGGAGGACACAGCGCTGAGATGCAGATTGTTCTGGACGACTTGCAAGACCCATGGCTAGAAATGCAAGGTTATAGTGGAAAGTGGAATCACAGACAATCTGGTTCCCGGCCAGAGATGAGTCGGAAAGGCTGGAAGGCGAAAGCAAACAAACACGAGTCCATACAAAGTGGCGTGGCTGCAGAAAGGACACCAGGTATGTTTTACAAAACAATGCTTGGTAAATTTTAAAATGGGTGAATATAGAGATGAAATCTTGTGTGATGTCATTCCCATGGATGTTTATCCTCTATTGTTGGGTAGACCATGAAAATATGAAAAAAACATGATTCATGATGGGAAAAAGAAAACATACACTGCTGGAGAAGGATGTTAAAACACAGCCACATTGCTCCAGGGAAGGTTAAAGGAAGTGAAGCCGGAGGTGAGCATTACAATACTTCTCATGAGTTGGAAAGAGCTTCTCACGGAGCTGGAGAGGGATGAGAATCCACAATTCTTTGTTGTCGGGAAACTAAGGATTGTTTTGACAAGAACAAGAGTGGATGACTTACCAAAAGAAGTTCATGAACTGCTGGAAGAGTTCACTAACACAGTAGTGGATGAACTACCTCATACGTTGCCACCGATTAGAAGTGTAATTCATCATATTGATCTCATACCGGGAGAAAGTTTGCCAAATAAGGCAGCGTCTGAGGTTGACACCACCGGAGAATGAGGAAGTCAAAGGAAACGCGGTCTGATTTGCGAGGGACAAGGGAGCTAGTGAGAGAAGTCACGAGTCCATGTGTTTATTCGGCTTGATGCGCGAGAGTCCAAAAAGAAGGATGGAGGCTGGGAGAATGTGTACAAACTCGGGGCAATAAACAAAGATTACCATGAATCTGAGTTTCAACGCGAGGATGGGCGACTTGATGGATTGCCTAAGTGGGGCAAATTACTTCTCAAGATTGATCTCAAGAAGATACCATCAGATCGGGGATGAGAGAGGGAGATGAATGGAAGGCGGTGTTCAAGACAAGCGAGGGTTTGTACAAATGGTTGGTCATGCGTTTGGGTTGACAAGCAGCGCCAAGAACATTTATGCGGCTAATGAATGAGGAATCTCACGAAATTCATTGGCAAATTTGTGGTGAAATTACGGATGATATTTTAATTTTCGGCAAGACTAGAAATTGCAGGGCATTTAGCCATTGTATTAGAAGGTTCACAGTGAGGCTGGCGTCAATTTAAAAAATGCTGCGTTTATCTTGAGGCCGGAACTCATATATCTAGGTTAGCTATTTATCGACAAATGGATTGAAGATGGATCACGAGAAGGTGAATGTGTCCGGAAATTGGCCATCGCCGAGAAATATTTTGAGGTAGGGAGCTTTCACGGTTTGGCCAAGATTCTATAGAAAATTCATTAGAATTTTGGTGGAATCGTGCATACATGATGAACCTTGTGAAAAAGCTGGCATAAAATTTTTAGATTAGACGTAGGAGCTGAAAGACTCAATTTATTTGAAGAAGATAAGCTGGCTAGGTAATTGAGTCTTTTGATTTTGAACCTTCGGTGAAGTGTGGCGTAGTGGGTATGTTGTTGGAGGGTCCTTAGGTCGGGATGGTGACTGTTGCATAATACGGCGAAGCTAGATGATGCAAAAGTTGAAATTACTCACATATGATAAGGAATTCTATGCCATTATCCGGGCATTGAAAAAGTGGAGGCATTATCATCTAAAGAGTTTGTTAAAATACGGTGATAATCCGCATTACGGTTAAGTGAGTCCGACAAGAGGCGAATCGAGCATTTTAAAGTGGAGTGGAGTATATACAAAATTCCTTATGCGTCATAAGCCCATTTCGGGGTATAAACAAGGTAGGCATGCTGGTAAAAATATTTTATTCTTGCAAAATTGAGGATCAAAGCGGGTTTTGAAACGAGATATGTATGAAGGTGATCTTACATTCCACGGGGAAACTACAGGCGACGAGAATCCGGTGCTACGAGAGATAGAGGCAGTGGATAGACCCTACTTGATTGAGGATGGATTTCTATTCAAAGGGAATCAATTGTTACATTCAGTTTCTCTATGAGAGAATTTGATGCGAGAAAAGGACTCTGACGGTGGAGGCTTAGCAGGTCATTCCGGGCATGACAAAACATTTGCAAAGCTATCCTTATTACAGCGGGGTATGCACGTGCCAGTGTGAAGAAGGTATTTGTTGACCATTGCGAAATTTGTCAACGAAGTGACGAACCGCAGGGGTTATATAGGCCGTTGCCTATACGAAAGGCGTAGGAAGCCATTAGCATGGACTTTGTGTTGGGGTTCACCAGGAACTCGGTGAGGAGTTGATTCCATATTTTTGTGGTGGGCCGATTCTGAAGATGGCGCATTCGTTAGATTGCCATAAGGCGGCGTCACACGACCACATTACAAATTTATTTTTCCGAAAGAGATTGTAGATGCATGGGTTCGCAGGAAGCATAGTCTCAGATTGGGATATGAAGTTCATAGGTCATTTTGGAGGATGCTATGGAAGAAATTTGGGAAGCGACTTAGCATTAGGTTAAGCACCATCCCTTGACGGATGGGCGGGGCCAGAAGTGAAGTCAACCGGATCTTGGGGGATACGTTGAGAAGCAGTGGCCCGAACATCCACCAGTTAAGGATCGGATCTTACCGCGAGGCGAGTTTCGCGTGCCTAGCGATTACGTGAATCAGTACAGTAAGAAGTCCGTTCAAATTTTATATGGAACAGTAGAGGAAGTGTCGAGGCTTCGGGGAGCGAGCGGTAGAGACTAGCGCGTCGCGAGAAAGAGTCGAGGCGATAGAAGAGGAAATTCCTGCCTTGGTGAAGTAGCTGATTTACGCAAAAATCCAATCAAAGGTATAAAGAAGCATTAGAAGCCGTCGAGGAGGAAAAGAACCGGTTTGAAGTTGGGGACATGGTCTGGCGCACCTGAGGAAAGAAGGGTTTAAGGGGAACGTAGAATAAGCTCAAGATGAAGAAATGGGCCATACAAAATCCTGACGAAATTTGGGGAAAATGCATATGAGCTTGAGTTGCGCAGGAGGACATCGGGATATCTCCAATTTTCAATATCTTTGATTTAGCATATTTGACTTTATATGGGTATAAAGTCGAAGATGCAGGAGTGGGAAATGTTGAGGAACTAGTCTTCAATTGGCAGGAGCAATTACCGGTGGCACAGGGGCCTCAGATGGTGTGCATACTGGACAAGCGAGTATGTAGGAAGACCAGGAGGAAGCAGTTTTTTGAATACCTGGTGAAGTGGAAGAGCCACCCAGTGGAAGATGCGATTTGGAAGCGGCCAGTGTGAGCGTGGACACCGTCGCGAGAACTCATAGGCGAGCCATGAAATCTTGAAGCGAGTATGATCACGGAGGAGAATCATAACATCCATAATACATCATATGAACAGTAGCGAGGAGAAAGAAACGTATAAATTTGGACAAACCGACAAAACCTTTTGATTTTGAATTTCACCTTGGTATTATTCTTGCGCCGTCATTTTACTAAAGGCATTCAAATCCAAGCGCAGATGTAACCTAATGTAGATAAGGAGGCATTAAATATTTTAATGTTGGTAGATAGAAAATTAGGTGTAGATTAGACAGGTTTCATTTTCCAGGAGGGAAAGCGAATATAGGCACCCTCCTTGTATAGTAAAAATTATTATTCAGCATTATCATAGAGAAAAAGAGGAGCAGAGATGAGAGCTTGTGAAGAAACTCCATGTACGGACATTGAATTAATAGGAAATCTTTTATTAATTCCATGGATATCGATTTTAATCTCTTTGTGTTGTTGATATTATGCTTTTGCATGTTTTCTTCTTTCTATGCTTATTTTTTATATGTTTCTTATGTGATTGCATACCGGGTTAGAAACCTGAGAGGCCGAGTTCATTGTTCTCTGGTACGGGCGGAGATTCTGCAGTGGAGTAGGAATTTCAGCATGTAAGAGTCGCGTGGGGGAGCTGGAAGCAGTTGAACTTTGTGCTTCGATTTACCCAGTGAATTGAGTTATTCGAACCCGTGCAAGGTGAGTGGTTGGGCGTGGGTCCTTCAGTTAGTCTGATAAAAACCATAAATGCGTGCGGGTTTGGACGGAGCTCCAGCAGCGGTGGGTGAATGTTTGCGTGAGCGGAACCCACCAGTAAAGTTTCTCACAGAGTCAACCGAACAAGAGATTCGGGAGAGCAGAGTTCTTTTGTTTTCTTGTGGAGCAGAACCAGAATAAAGACCGCCCGCGAGGACAAAGGTGGTGGCCAGGAGAAGAACTCTTCAAAGAGGAAGAGAATGTCGGCGACTTAGAGTTGTCAGGAGAAACCCAAAATCCTGAGGACGAATGCGTCGTGGAAGGGTTACCGCAGGGAGATAGGCGTAAGCTTACGGAGAGGAAGGATCAAAACCCATGCGATACGAGTGGCATTGAGGGTTTGACAAAGGGTGAGAACTCACACCTCGATAGAATCCTTGAAGACGATTCCCAGTTGGAATCTACATCGTTGATACGGGCCGAGGACACATGGCGCGGGGATCCACGGGGATCGGGTTCATCGTTAAATTGTTTCCGGAGGCAAAGAGGTTCAATCCCATGAAATTGTGGCCCGTATTTCCGAATCCCGATCCGGGCCGTTGATTGGAGAGGAACCGTGGCCCGGAGGAAGATCTTTAGAGTCGGGATTGAGGGGTTTTAGAGTCACGTGACCTTGTACATCGAGAAGCATGAGCTCGAATACGTGAAAACCCTGATAAGAACAAGGAGGAGAGCCAGTGGTGTCAAGGCGTAGGCCTCCCGAGGAGGTGTTGACCCGGTAGCATCGGAGATGGGACATGGAGTTGAGTTTTCAACAACAAGAAAACATCATGGATTAGCGATCCATGAAATCGAAAGATGGCGAAGTGGGACCACATGTGTTGATGGGATCCACATGGCGTTGAATCGGAAGTGGGGGATCCGGGACTTGGTAGGTCTGGTAAAGCGGGGTTTGAAACGCGAACTCGATAAGCGATTTCCGAATCCTGGTGTGTAGTAGGGTCAAGTGTGGCTGACAAGGAACCGCGAAACCATCGGATTTCGGGGTTTGGTATTGCAAGAAAATGCGACATCAAAGTTGCCGATTTTTCCGATAGGGAAATTCGAATGGAAGTGTTGGCCCATTGACCATCGGGGTTGAAGTAAAAGGCCGATCTGCGTGGCGTTGAACTTCTTGAACTTCCTTGATAATTTCGATACAAAGGGGAGGCGAGTGAAGGGAGTATTATTTGTGGGTAGAGAACTCCGACGGAGAGAAGAGTATTATTGATTCTTGGACCCATGAAGCAGAAGGTCCTGGTGGAGCGACCGGCTAGCTCGGTGAGGAGAAGCTTGTGTCAATTAACAATAAACAATCATTGCCTCTGAGTGCATAGTTCCTATATGATCCCTGCCAATACATGTAGGACAACAAATTAATGCATCATTTAATTAATATTAACAAACTAAATTACGCGATTCATCAATAACTCATTGTCCGCACTTAACATTTGTTAAGAATCAAGAGGGTTTTAAACATGTGGTAGGAACCAAATTGAGTAAACAATAGTGGCATCTCTAATCCCAATCAGTATTCTCAACTAAAATAGAAGCATCCTTCCTTCCTAGCCTACTTCCAACACCATCCTATCCTTTCCCTCTGTTGGATGGATGGAGTCAACTATATTGACCTAACTCTGGATAGAACCGGTAAAGAGGAGTGTCATACATCTCGACCAATCTTCCCCAACGGGCAACTAGCAGTCGTCATCACAAGTCTAGGGGAGAGTGACTTCACACAGCCCTCCGCGACTCTAGGTTTCAAGGGATAAATGGTGGGAAATACCTCCACCCCTCCTCATGGAACTGATTCAACAGCCCACATCAAGCCATATTGTGCAACTCGTTCTTAGAGTCATGTAATCAAACATCCACTCTGGGTAAGTTGTTCATCCTGTCAAAGGCTCCACTTACAATATATCATAGTAATATTTGAATCATAAATTAAATGAGTAGTGCAACATAGCATACAATATCTTCTTGATGTCTATGATTTCCCAGTTACCTCAATACTATGGTCATTTGGCTGTCGCATAGCTCATTAACCTACAAGTTAATTCACCAATAGCTTATTGATGTAGATACATCAAAAATTTATATAGGAATCCATATTTGCATTGATGCTCAATTAAGAAATGTATCCTATTTACATCATGCATTGCATCTATTATACATTCTGCTTATAGCTTGAATTTCTATGTGTATTGAACTTTCCCATTTTAATTTTCGTGTTTAAATAATCAAATAACTATATTTGTCATGAGCATATATCATGTAACAATACAAATATGTCTAGAGTTACACATCTCAATGTATAACAAAATCTAGCGAATCGGGGGACAAATCCCTAAACTTTGATTGTTAAGTTAGTAAACAACAATGTTCTAACACCTAAGGTCAAAGTAATAGGTAGTTACATACTCCCACCTTTCAAGAAACTTTGTCTCGATGTTATGATCATTCACAATATGAGGGAATTTAGCGAACCGCACGACTTCTATTTATCTTTCCGCGATGAGTAAACATAAGCGTTATATTGGTCTCATTGGATAATGACTTGATTAGAACATGTTGAGGCTATTAATATATTGATTGCAACTATGTCTATTTAGTAGGCACCCGCCTATGTCTTCCCTCTATTTTAGTACCATTGGTAATTAAATTAATGAAGCGACATGCTTCTCTTATAGATTTATTCTTCCTAAGTTGTATATTAAATTATAGTCTTCTAGTTTGATAACCAATTAGAATCTTATCTCATTATTGGTTCTTTAGTTAAATTAATCTTATATTGAGTTAAGTTTATAATTTAAGACAAGAAAAGAATATAATTCCACCTAGAATATCTTAAAATTATAACCAAATATCATTGACTTTACTATCACTCTAACTTGGGTGATACAATACATATGCCATCAAAAAAATTTCCATGCTTAGGAACATTGACAATACTACTAAATGGTTACTCTTTATGTGTTTATCCTTCAACATTTTTTTTCCATTGTCAGTATGTCTCTCTTTTTTAGGTTGTATAGATTATATCTCAAAACAAGTTAAATGTCTAGTATAGGATTCTCTTCATCACGGTCAAGGAAATCCTGCTTTCTATCATCAATTCACTATTACTAACAAGCCTATACATAAAGAGCACCGTGTTGACACATTGGGTTAGTGAACATTTGTATCAATAATAAATTTACTACAGATTTCATTCCAAATATTTATTTATTTGTCCTTGAGGTCTTCTCTTCTCAACATTGTACTTCTTCTCACATCTCAAAATTATATCGTCTATACCTACATATAGTACTTACCAACTTTGGTAACTATCTCTTTTTTTGTCCATTTCTAGCATTTTGAAGTTCTTTCTCCTACCATGAAAGGCGTTTTTAACAATGGGAGCATGTGTTCATCATTCCTCATATAGATTTGTTATTTACTATTTATTTTCAAATAGAGTTTCTTCATAGGAAAATCCTTGTTAGTAAACAAGTAGTTGCTAGAATAATTAATGCATTTCAAGATGTTTCCTCCCATTTAGATAACTCATCCCTCTTACAACGGACTCGTGCATATTGACTAATAGAACTCGGTTGATGTACCATGCCACACCTTATGACATGATAAAACACATTGTCTTGATACTTCATATCATTAAGACTCAGGTTTTAAATTCACAACATGGGGCTCCTTACAGCCATCCATTTGAATGTGGAATGAAACATAGAACCCTTTCTAGTCTTATGTTGTCAATATCGCGATACTAATCTACATAATGATTAGGTACAATGCACAACTTCCTCCTTCACATTACACTCTCTCTAGGATCAAGACTCTTTTCCACTCACACTTAATTACATAGACGTCTCATGTGCATAAGTTGTGCTCCTAAGCTAGCTAAACTTTAAATTTTACCACACCAAATTCTCCATTAACTATGTAATAATTTTCTATGTTGTTAAAATTCCATGACCTCCCCTTTCTAGAGGGTATCACTATAAAGGGGTGAATCTTTTCACATACACATCATATAATGCCCATAAATTATGAGTAGGACTCTTCACTAGTTTCCACTCTTAACTTATAAACACTATGGTAAATTTAAAAGTTGTTGACATTCTCATGAAAATAACCTCTCGCGAGTGGTCAATGTCTTTCTTGTAACAATGATATATCATTTACTCTTAGCATTAATAAGGTTAGATAATATTTAAGAATTAGTGCTTGTACAATCCATACTTAGGATTGATAAGGTTAGATGCTTCCTTATTATCACTATGAACCATGCTTGTGACCATGTTTTCATTTGAAATCAACTTTACTTGAGGTCTTCCACTTACTTACAAAGTGGAAGATAGCCCCTAAGTCATTCATTACAATGTTTCCTACATCAATAAATTGTTTTCTAGGTTACAAGATTTGTTTCACTACATGATCCTTAATCTTAAAACATATCAAGTTGGACTTGGATGGTTAAAACAAATTTAACCATAATGGGCACTTTGAGTTCTATATTCCACATTCTAAAAAAATTGATTCTCCATGTCTTTGTATTATATGTTATTTTTGTTTTAGCCCTTATTTAGATATATATTAGAATACATGTGTTATCTAACAAAGATATTTAAAACATATATTCTACAAAGAATGGAAAATGCTAGGCTACAAGTTTCAAACATGTCGAAAGTTAGAAAAGTAAGGTCGAAAGTTTCGAAAGACTTTGAGAATGTCTTCAAAGAGTTGTGTCTTCCACATCACACTTGTTGGGTAAAGTTGAATCTTATATGTAATACATACAACATATGTCTTTGCTATACACTTAAGTAATTTAGACCAAAGTGAAAGAAAACATAATGTCAACTATGCAATATCAAAAGGAAAGACATAAATAAGATAAATAAAGTGACTTCAATATTATCATACTAATTGGAAAATGATATATAAGTTATAGCATATACTATAATATATTGGAATATCTATATATATTATTTTAATTATTTAGCATAATATATGGAATGCAACAAGACAACAACATACTGAGGGTTTTTGCACATAGAGTTGTGAGTATTTAAAGAAACATTTTCATGTAGCTTTTAAAAGTTTAATCTCTTTTATGAAATTATTTAAAATTTAATCCCAAACTAATGGATTCTTTAAAAGCTTAAATGGTCAACTAAATGATTTTATTACATTAAATACATACTTGAGTTAAAATTACACTATTTCAATTTATTGTTTATTAATTATTTTTGTTGGTTTATAATGAAATGTCTCCCACGTTAAAGAAAAGAATTTTCCATCTCCACACATTAAAGAAAAGCACAATCATGGTGAGTGGAGGTGTTTGATGTAGTTAAGATCAAATTGAAATTTATATGTTGTAGTCATTGTTTGATACGTAAACATTATACCCGTTTTGTCAAACAAACTCTATGACTAGGTTAATTGAATTTGTAAATTGATATGTGAAGATTATACTAGTCTTGTCAAACAAACTTTATGGATGACATTGGCTTAATTGAATTTCCACTCATACACATATGATTTTGGCTTGAATTTGCAAAGTCCATCGATCTAATTGAATTTCCACTCATACATTCATGATTTTGGCTTGCACTCTACATAAAGTATTAATGGCTCGTGTTTTCATTGTTACTCATTCTTTGAAGATCCTTTTGGATTTGGATTTCTATGGTGTGGCTTGAGATGGGACTATATGAGATCCTTCCCATCATCATTAAATTTTTCCTATTTTTTTTAAGTTTTAAATTAAGAGGGACTGACCCCGTGTGGCAATTCGACGCAGTCTCATGTATTGAGATTAAAGGAAGTGGGTAGTTATTGGAAGCGGAAGTACCACCGACCCCTCCCCCTCTTCCTCCACATACATGACTTCTTCTCTTTTATTTTAGCGCACATTCTTAATGATTCAGGTTTTTCCGAGACTATGTAGCATGCTCATTTTAGGTAGTCTTTAAATGCAATATTCAATGAACCTTATCGTTTCCTTAACTTTCATTCGAATTCATGATTTATATATATATATATATATATTGGCCAATTCCTACTTACTTGCATTAATGGCATGAAGCGTAACTCTGTAATCCATCAGTAAGAGCATTGGAAAATTTGGTGGTGTTTTGCAGATCAAAGTGACATTTTTAGCTTATCCTTCGGTTGTATTGTCTAAATCCCTCCTTTAACCTGCCTGGTAGGAACTAGCTTCAGAAATGGAGGGTGTAGGAGCCCCATGTACTTGTCGACTGGTTATTCTTTTGGCGAAAGTTCTGAGACAATGGTGGTTCCTAATTGATGATGTCGATTATTTGATAATTTTGGCCAAATGCCTGAATTTCCAAGGTTTGAATTGTCTATGGTATTAAATATTTCATTGAGTCTAAGCAAATCAACCATGTTTTCTTGTTCATAAAATACCTTCACAGATCCCATACGTCAGTGTTCGTTTGGTAGAGACTCAATGTAAAACCACAATACATCCAACACAACCTATTTACCAGGAGCCTTTGGACAAAATCCTTGGTGGACGAATAAGAACACAAAGTGTAAAACTGTGGAATAAGGTTTCGAGCTTCATAGGTTGTGTTGCCTATCTTTATGGGTGATAATATCATGGGAGGAGATTTCATGTCTTGCTCCTAAAACTTTAATGGAACACACTTTCTTTGCAAGATCTTGGTTGTATTTCTATTTTATTCTGTTTTCAGAAGAATTTCCCCTATTTTTGTCATTTGGATTGCAAACTGCTTCAGCAATGAGTCGCCCGAATGATGGCCAGTCTCTATTCCCAAGCTTTGGAAATCCTTCCAGAATGGTTTCTTCTAATCGATATTCTAATTAGTTTACAAATCTTAATCAGATATTGAATTCCTTTGAGACTTACTTAACGAGAATATTAAAGAAACTCAAGCCAAATATTCTGAAGGACAAGATAAATATGTCATGGGTGCAGCAAGCCATGGGGTTTTATCTGCTATACATGCAGACATAAAGTCCTTTATTACAAATCTCCAATTCTCTAAAATAGAATGGGATGAGAAATGGATGGACGAATACTTGGATGACACTATCGCATTTGGTCTAATTGCAAGTTGTTATGTGCCAAAGGTTCTCTCTGAGAGTTGAAGAGAAAAATGGATCTCAAGGGAAAATAAAATAAAGTAGTGGTGTAACAAGAAATTATCTACAACAGCATGAAGATACACAATTTTTCTCTTCAACAACATTTATCAGAACCTGGGCCTGTTTCGATTATACCTTCACAAATTTCTGAATGGATTAAAACCCAAGCAAGTTGCCCATAAATTCTATCAGTAGTATGGAATGAGACATTGTTGAAAACCTGACACTTCGATTTCGATGACTTAAATTTTTTATTTTCAGAAGTTCGCTATCAAGTTTGATTCATTTTCTTCTATCAAAATTTTTGATACTCACTTCCATCCATAATCCTTAAAAAATATCTTGACCTACCTTTCACCCTTTCAAGTGTTTTCCAGTGGACGAACACCGAATTTTTATTACTAATTCTATGCAATTCTGAAAAAGAAAAAGGTTGAGTACTGGAAAGAGAATATGTTCCATCACACCAACAACAAGACCCACTTAATTAATTTCTTGCAATTATCTGCATGCGAGATAATTTGGGTGTGTAGAGGCTACTGTCATGGTAGCTTCAATAATGGGCAGAGGAAGTCTCAGATTGAGTTGCTCGTTGGCTCTGGTTTTACTGTCTGGACTGGCTCTTTCAAATTTTATGTCCAACAGAAGTTGCACCACAACAGGAATCAACTATGGACAAGTTTCATATGACTTTCCATCACTGGAACTAGTAGTGGGTCTTTTGCAGACCAACAATATCAACAGAGTAAAACTCTACAATACAAATGAGATAGTCCTAAAAGTATTTGCAAACACTGGTATAGAATATTTTGTTGGAGTGTCAAATGATAATGTTGGCAACATGACAAATCCAAATAAATCCATTGAATGGGTTAATGAAAACATTCAGTCCTACTTACCAGCCACAAATATCATAGGTATTGCAGTGGCAAACGAGGTTTACATAGGAACTGACACATAGTTAATGGAAAACCTGGTTCCTGCAATGAAAAGCATTCATTCATCCCTTGTCAGTATTGGTGCAGACATGAATATTAAAGTTACCACTTGCCATTCTCTTTCTATAGTGGGGACTTCATATCCACCATCTGTAGGTTCATTTGAATCAAATATGGAGAGCCTAATGGAACCTCTTTTGGATCTCTTTTCTCAGATTGATTATCCTTTCTTCATAAATGGTTATCCATAATTTGCATACAAGGATGAACCAAGCCATATATACCTAGATTATGTACTATTCGAACCAAATGTAGGTGTTGTTGACTCGAATAGTAATACTCGCTATAACAAAATGTAACATGCACAGGTTGATTCTATTTATTCTGCACTAGGATATCCTAATTTAGAAGTCATAGTCTCTTAAACTGGATGGCCTTTAATGGGTGATGTCGATGAAGCAGGTGCAACTCCTTAGAATGCACAGACTTGTAATGGAAATTTGTTTCAGATGCTGGCTCAGAACAAGGGGATTGCTTTGAAACCCAATGTTGTTTTGCAGGCCTACCTATTTGCATTATTCAATTGTAACAACCCAAATTGGATTGCAAATAAAAATACAAAATACTAGAACTTTGGGTGGTCAAGCCCAGGTTTCAATTTTGAAGCAGGACTCACGACCATATGTAACATCCATCCAAGATGTTAAACAATTAATCTTCATTTTATACATACTGCAATAACAATTTGGTTTTAGCATAATCTCCTTGATTTTCATTTGCAATTATTCTACATTTGCTCAATGATAAATCTAAGATAACATGATGAAATAAGTAATAATGGTAACTCTATGATTTAGAACTTAAAACTAAAGTATATACCAAAATATCAATAACAAATACCTGCTTAGAAAATACCCCTCCTCCTTATCTTGTCCGAGGCTAAATTGATTTGTAATGTGGTCTTGGGAACTTCCAAGAGCATTTGCTTTTCCCTCTTTCATGGGGGTGAAACAACGGAATCCTCCACGCCAACTAGGAGCCTAGCCAGCTTCTAGCTCCAAGGAAACCTTTTGTTTTCTTGGTTCTTCTTTTGGCGAAAGTTATGAGACAATGGGGGTGGAGGGTGTAGGAGCCCCATGTACTTGTCGACTGGTTATTCTTTTGGCGAAAGTTCTGAGACAATGGTGGTTCCTAATTGATGATGTCGATTATTTGATAATTTTGGCCAAATGCCTGAATTTCCAAGGTTTGAATTATCTCTGGTATTAAATATTTCATTGAGTCTAAGCAAATCAACCATGTTTTCTTGTTCATAAAATACCTTCACAGATCCCATACGTCAGTGTTCGTTTGGTAGAGACTCAGTGTAAAACCACAATACATCCAACACAACCTTTTTACCAGGAGCCTTTGGACAAAATCCTTGGTGGACGAATAAGAACACAAAGTGTAAAACGATGGAATAAGGTTTCGAGCTTCATAGGTTGTGTTGCCTATCTTTATGGGTGATAATATCATGGGAGGAGATTTCATGTCTTGCTCCTAAAACTTTAATGGAACACACTTTCTTTGCAAGATCTTGGTTGTATTTCTATTTTATTCTGTTTTCAGAAGAATTTCCCCTATTTTTGTCATTTGGATTGCAAACTGCTTCAGCAATGAGTCGCCCAAATGATGGCCAGTCTCTGTTCCCAAGCTTTGGAAATCCTTCCAGAATGGTTTCTTCTAATCGATATTCTAATTAGTTTACAAATCTTAATCAGATATTGAATTCCTTTGAGACTTACTTAACGAGAATATTAAAGAAACTCAAGCCAAATATTCTGAAGGACAAGATAAATCTGTCATGGGTGCAACAAGCCATGGGGTTTTATCTGCTATACATGCAGACATAAAGTCCTTTATTACAAATCTCCAATTCTCTAAAATAGAATGGGATGAGAAATGGATGGACAAATACTTGGATGACACTGTGGCATTTGGTCTAATGGCAAGTTATTATGTGCCAAAGGTTCTCTCCGAGAGTTGAAGAGAAAAATGGATCTCAAGGGGAAAATAAAATAAAATTAGTGTAACAAAGTATCTACAACACTGTATGAAGATACACAATTGTTCTCTTCAACAACATTTATCAGAACCTGGGCCTGTTTTGATTATACCTTCACAAATTTCTGAATGGATTAAAACCCAAGCAAGTTGCCCATAAATTCTATCAGTAGTATGGAATGAGACATTGTTGAAAACCTGACACTTCGATTTCGATGACTTAAATTTTTTATTTTCAGAAGTTCGCTATCAAGTTTGATTCATTTTCTTCTATCAAAATTTTTGATACTCACTTCCATCCATAATCCTTAAAAAATATCTTGACCTACCTTTCACCCTTTCAAGTGTTTTCCAGTGGACGAACACCGAATTTTTATTACTAATTCTATGCAATTCTGAAAAAGAAAAAGGTTGAGTACTGGAAAGAGAATATGTTCCATCACACCAACAACAAGACCCACTTAATTAATTTCTCGCAATTATCTGCATGCGAGATAATTTGGGTGTGTAGAGGCTACTGTCATGGTAGCTT
>SNQJ01S0056373.1:10270-27505 GCA_010110895.2 Picea sitchensis | reverse complement strand
CCAACACAACCTTTTTACCAGGAGCCTTTGGACAAAATCCTTGGTGGACGAATAAGAACACAAAGTGTAAAACGATGGAATAAGGTTTCGAGCTTCATAGGTTGTGTTGCCTATCTTTATGGGTGATAATATCATGGGAGGAGCTTTCATGTCTTGCTCCTAAAACTTTAATGGAACACACTTTCTTTGCAAGATCTTGGTTGTATTTCTATTTTATTCTGTTTTCAGAAGAATTTCCCCTATTTTTGTCATTTGGATTGCAAACTGCTTCAACAATGAGTCGCCCAAATGATGGCCAGTCTCTGTTCCCAAGCTTTGGAAATCCTTCCAGAATGGTTTCTTCTAATCGATATTCTAATTAGTATACAAATCTTAATCAGATATTGAATTCCTTTGAGACTTACTTAACGAGAATATTAAAGAAACTCAAGCCAAATATTCTGAAGGACAAGATAAATATGTCATGGGTGCAGCAAGCCATGGGTTTTTATCTGCTATACATGCAGACATAAAGTCCTTTATTACAAATCTCCAATTATCTAAAATAGAATGGGATGAGAAATGGATGGACAAATACTTGGATGACACTGTGGCATTTGGTCTAATGGAAAGTTATTATGTGCCAAAGGTTCTCTCCGAGAGTTGAAGAGAAAAATGGATCTCAAGGGGAAAATAAAATAAAATTAGTGTAACAAAGTATCTACAACACTGTATGAAGATACACAATTTTTCTCTTCAACAACATTTATCAGAACCTGGGCCTGTTTTGATTATACCTTCACAAATTTCTGAATGGATTAAAATCCAAGCAAGTTGCCCATAAATTCTATTAGTAGTATCGAATGAGACATTGTTGAAAACCTGACACTTCGATTTTGATGACTTAAATTTTTTATTTTCAGAAGTTCGCTATCAAGTTTGATTCATTTTCTTCTATCAAAATTTTTGATACTCACTTCCATCCATAATCCTTGAAAAATATCTTGACCTACCTTTCACCCTTTCAAGTGTTTTCCAGTGGACGAACACCGACTTTTTATTACTAATTCTATGCAATTCTGAAAAAGAAAAAGGTTGAGTACTGGAAAGAGAATATGTTCCATCACACCAACAACAAGACCCACTTAATTAATTTCTTGCAATTATCTGCATGCGAGATAATTTGGGTGTGTAGAGGCTACTGTCATGGTAGCTTCAATAATGGGCAGAGGAAGTCTCAGATTGAGCTGCTCGTTGGCTCTGGTTTTACTGTCTGGACTGGCTCTTTCAAATTTTATGTCCAACAGAAGTTGCACCACAACAGGAATCAACTATGGACAAGTTTCATATGACTTTCCATCACTGGAACTAGTAGTGGGTCTTTTGCCGACCATCAATATCAATAGAGTAAAACTCTACAATACAAATGAGATAGTCCTAAAAGTATTTGCAAACACTGGTATAGAATTTTTTGTTGGAGTGTCAAATGATAATGTTGGCAACATGACAAATCCAAATAAATCCATTGAATGGGTTAATGAAAACATTCAGTCCTACTTACCAGCCACAAAGATCATAGGTATTGCAGTGGCAAACGAGGTTTACATAGGAACTGACACACAGTTAATGGAAAACCTGGTTCCTGCAATGAAAAACATCCATTCATCCCTTGTCAGTATTGGTGCAGACATGAATATTAAAGTTACCACTTGCCATTCTCTTTCTATAGTGGGGACTTCATATCCACCATCTGTAGGTTCATTTGAATCAAATATGGAGAGCCTAATGGAACCTCTTTTGGATCTCTTTTCTCAGATTGATTATCCTTTCTTCATAAATGGTTATCCATACTTTGTATACAAGGATGAACCAAGCCATATATAACTAGATTATGTACTATTCGAACCAAATGTAGGTGTTGTTGACTCGAACAGTAATACTCGCTATAACAAAATGTAACATGCACAGGTTGATTCTATTTATTCTGCACTAGGATATCCTAATTTAGAAGTCATAGTCTCTTAAACTGGATGGCCTTTAATGGGTGATGTCGATGAAGCAGGTGCAACACCTTAGAATGCACAAACTTGTAATGGAAATTTGTTTCAGTTGCTGGCTCAGAACAAGGGGACTGCTTTGAAACCCAATTTTGTTTTGCAGGCTTACCTATTTGCATTATTCAATTGTAACAACCCAAATTGAATTGCAAATAAAAATACAAAATACTAGAACTTTGGGTGGTCAAGCCCAGGTTTCAATTTTGAAACCGGGCTCTGATACCATATGTAACATCCATCCAAGATGTTAAACAATTAATCTTTCATTTTATACATACACAATAACAATTTGGTTTTAGCATAATCTCCTTGATTTTCATTTACACAATTATTCTACATTTGCTCAATGATAAATCTAGATAACATGATGAAATAAGTAATATGTTAACTCTATGATTTAGAACTTAAAACTAAAGTATATACCAAAATATCAATAACCAAATACCACCGAAAAATACCTCCTCCTTATCTTGTCGAAGCTCATCGGTTGTAATGTAGTCTTGGGAACTTCCAAGCATTCTTTTCCCTCTTCCGTAGAGTGAAACAACAGAATCCTCCCTGCCAACTAGGAGCCTAGCCAGCTTCTTAGCTCCAAGAAACCTTTTGTTTTCTTGGTTCTTCTTTTGGCGAAAGTTATGAGACAATGGGGGTTCCTAATTGATGATGTTGATTATTTGATAATGCTGGCCAAATGCCTGAATTTCCAAGGTTTGAATTGTCTTTGGTACTAAATATTTCATTGAGTCTGAGCAAATCAACCATATTTTCTTGTTCAAAAATTACCTTCACAGATCCCATACGTTAGTGCGCGTTTGGTAGAGACTCAGCATAACACCACAATACATCCAACACAACCTATTTACTAGGAGCTTTTGGACAAAATCCTTGGTGGACGAATAAGAACACAAAGTGTAAAACAATAGAATAAGGTTTCGAGCTTCATAGGTTGTGTTGCCTATCTTTACGGATGATAATATCATGGGAGGAGGTTTCATGTCTTTCTCCTAAAAATTTAATGGCACACACTTTCTTTGCAATATCTTGGTTGTATTTCTATTTTATTCTGAGTTCAAAAGCATTTTCCCTATTTTTGTCATTTGGATTGCAAATTTCTTCAGTAATGAGTTACCCAAATGATGGCCAGTCTCTGTTCCCAAGCTTTGGAAATCCTTCCAGAATGGTTTCTTCTAATCGATTGTCTGATCAGTTTGCAAAGATTAATCACATATTGAATTCCTTTGAGACTTCGTTAACGAGAATATTAAAGAAACTAGAGCCAAATATTCTGAAGGACAAGATAAATCTGTCGTGGGTGCAACAAGCCATCGGGTTTTATCTTCTATACACGTGGACCTGAAGTCCTTTATTACAGATCTCCATTTCCCTACAATAGAATGGGATGAGAAATGGATGGACAAATACTTGGATGACACTATGGTATTTTGTCTAATGGAAAGTTGTTCTGTGCCAAAGGTTCTCTCTGAGAGTTGACGGGAAAAATGTATCTCAAGGAGAAATAAAAAAAAAAAAAATTAGTGTAACAAAGTATCTACAACATTGGATGAAGATACACAATTGTTCTCTTTAACAACAATTATTAGAAACTGGGCCTATTTCGATTATACCTTCAAAAATTTCTGAATGGACTAAAACCCAGGCAAGTTGCCTATAAATTCTATTAGTAGTATCGAATGAGACATTGATGAAAACCTAACACTTCAATTTCGATGACTTAAATTTCTTATTTTCAGAATTTCACTATCAAGTTTGATTCCTTTTCTTCTATCAAATTTTTTTATACTCACTTCCATCCATAAGCCCTTAAAAAAATCTTGACCTACCTTTCACCCTTTTAAGTGCTTTCTTGTGGACTAACACCGACTTTTTATCACTAATGCTATGCAATTCTGAAAAAGAAAAAGATTGAGTACTGGAAAGAGCATATGTGCCATCACACCAACAACAAGACCCACTTCATTAATTTCTTGCAATTCTTTGCATGAAATATAATTTGGGTGTGTAGAGGCTACTATCATGATAGCTTTAGTAATGGGCAGAGGAAGTCTCAGATTGAGCTGCTCGTCGGATCTGGTTTTGCTGTCTGGACTGGATCTTTCAAATTTTATGTCTAACACAAGTGGCACCGCAACAAGAATCAACTATTGACAAGTTTCATATGACTTTCCATCACCGGAACTAGTAGTGGGTCTTTTGCAGACCAACAATATCAACAGAGTAAAACTCTACAGTACAAATGAGACAGTCCTAAAAGTATTTGCAAACGTTGGTATAGAATTGGTTGTTAGAGTCTCAAATGATAACGTTGGCAACATGACAGATCCAAATAGAGTCATTGAATGGGTTAATGAAAACATCCAGGCCTACTTACCAGCCATAAACATCATAGGTATAGCAGTGGTGAACGAAATTTACATAGGAACTAACACACAGTTAATGGAAAACCTAGTTCCTGTAATGAAAAAAATTCATTCAACCCTTGTCAGTATTGGTGCAGAAACGAACATTAAAGTTACAACTCTCCATTCTCTTTCTATACTGGGGACTTCATATCCACCATCTACAGGTTCCTTTGAATCAAATATGGAGAGCCTAATGGAACCGCTTTTGGCTCTCGTGTCTCAGATTGATTCTCCTTTCTTCATAAATGCTTATCCATACTTTACATACAAGTCTGAACCAAGCCATATATCCTTGGATTATGTACTATTCTAACCAAATGTAGGTGTTGTTGACTAGAACAGTAATACTCGCTATAACAAAATGTTATATGCACAGGTTGATGTTATTTATTCTGCACTATCTGCACTAGGATATCCTAATTTAGAATTCATAGTCTCTAAAACTAGATGGCCTTCAATGGGTGATGTCGATGAAGCAGGTGCAACTCTTCAGAATGCATAGACTTGTAATGGAAATTTGTTTCAACTGTTGGCTCAGAACAAGGGGACTTCTTTGAAACCCATTTCTGTTTTGCAGGCTTACCTATTTGCATTATTCAATTGTAACAAACCAAATTGGATTGCAGATAAAAATACAAAATCTGAGAGCTTTGGGTGGTCAAGCCCAGGTTTCATTTTTGAAATTGGGCTCTGATACCATATGTAACATCCATCCAAGATGTTAAACAATTAATCTTTCATTTTATATATACACAATAACAATTTGGTTTTAGCATAATCTCCTTGATTTTCATTTACACAATTATTCTACATTTGCTCAATGATAAATCTAGATAACATGATGAAATAAGTAATAAGTTAACTCTATGATTTAGAAATTAAAACTAAAGTATATACCAAAATATCAATAACAAAATACCACCAAAAAATACCTCCTCGTTATCTTGTCAAAGCTCATCGGTTGTAATGTAGTCTTGGGTGCTTCCAAGCATTATTTTCCCGCTTTTCCATAGTGAAACAAAAAAATCCTCCCTGCCAACTAGGAGCCTAGACGGCTTCCTAGCTCCAAGAAACCTTTCAGTTTCTTGGCCCTCCATGCTCGTGACTCCAAGAACAACAAAGCACCAACACTCAAAGAAAACTATCACAAGAATTATCTCTTCCAAAAATTTCACAACCTCTCATCATGCTCAAAACCTCTCCAACCTGCCTTCCTCACCACTTCTCTTCCCTATTTAGAAAGTTTCCATACCCCCCTCCCTAAAGTTTCCTCAACCACCCTCTTTATTATCCATCAACCTCCCTTATCTAGATATTTTGGGAAAATATCAAAATAAAACTAAATATAAATGACTTGCATTAAACAACAATAAATAAAATAAAAAGTCTTTATTCTCATGCTAGCTAATAAATCTTATTTGATCATTTTCCCCAAAATGTACATAACACCCCACCATGCTCATTTAATTCATCACACCCACCATCTATCAAAGTCAAGAAGGTACTTAATGCTTCTAGATATTTGTATGCAATATAGTTTACATATTCAATAAACATTCAATTAAATAGTTAATAATTTATTTTAATAATTAATACATTAATTACTTATACTAGTGTACATGGGTAGGGTATGTGTGTGTAGCTAGCGGACACATATCTCATGCATATACTAACGATAAATAATCATTGCCTCTAGTGCATAGTTCCTATATGATCACCAAGACATTTAGGACAACAGATTAATGCATCATTTAATTAATATTAACGAACTAAATTACACCAATTCATCAATAACTCATTGTCACACTTCAAATTTCAATAGGAAATCAAAGAGGGTTTTAAACATGGTAGGAACCAAGTGAGTAAACAATAGTGGCATCTCTAATCCCCAGTCAATATTCTCAACTAACATCGAAGCATCCTTCCTTCCTAACCTACTTCCATGTTCCATCCTATCCTTTCCTCTGTTGGACTAAGATGGAGCATAAACTATATTGACCAACTCCAGATAGAACCCATAAGTGAAAGTGTCATACATATTGACCAAGCTTCCCCAATAGGCAACTAGCAGTCTTCACCAGACGTCTAGGGGAGCGTGACTTCACACAGCCCTCCCATGACTCTAGGTTTCAGAGGATAAACAGTGGAAAATACCTCCACCCCTCCTCATAGAACTAGGGTCAACACCCCAAATCAAGCCATACTGTGCAACTATTTTTCTTAGAGTCACGTCATCAAACATCCACTCTAGGTAAGTTGTGCATCCTGTCAAAACCACACTTACCATAGATCATAGTAATATTTCGAATCATAAATTAAATAGTAAGTATAAATTATAGCATACAATATCTTCTTGATGTCTACGACATCCCAGTTACCTCAATACTATAGTCATTTGACTATCACATAGCTCATCATCGTATACGTTAGTTCACCAATAACACATATTTATCCAGATACATCACAAATTTATACAAGAATCCATATTTGCATTGACGTTCAATTAAGAAATGTATCCCTATTTACATCATGCATTGCATCTATTATACATTCAAAAGATAACTTGAATTGGTATACATGTACCGAACTTACCCATTTTAATTTTCATGTTTAAATAATCAAATAACTATCTTTGTCATGAGCATATATCATGTAACATACAAATAGGTCTAGAGGTACACATCTCAATGTCTAACAAAGTATCTAACTAACTCCAAACAAATGCTAAACTTTGAATTATTAATATTAGTAAAACAACAATGTTCTAACTACCTAAAGGTCAAAATATGGGGTGTTACATTGTATCACTCCCATCCATACTTATCATTTTCAAATGTTTCCCTTTGTTTCCTCATTTTTGGGTTTTCAAGAATATTGACCCAAGAGGGCTTGTACCTTATTTAATGGGAAGAGGGGCTAATGGCCCAGAGGTAGATTGTAGTTTCTATAAAAGAATAATAAATGATGCTAAAAAATAAAGAAAGTGAACACAACAAATGAGGGTCATCAAATCCGTTCCAACTTGAGCTCTACCTGCTTAGTTCTCTCCTTGGTCACAAATTACAAATGCTAAAGCTTGAAACCTCATAAAGGAGGCTAGCAAATTACAAATAAATGAAAACAAGGATTGGAAAGATGGATGAAGGGGTTTCATAAAGTAACACCTAAATGGTTGGTAACTCAAGAGCAAGCACACTCTCAACAAAGGCACCCATAAAATGAGACAATGTAGTCCTTGTATGTGAACAAACCCCATGCCCATAAGTTACACCCCATCCACCTCATACTCTTTTTCATAACTTAGAAAGGTCAAAATATGGGGTGTTACATTGTATCACTCCCATCCATACTTATCATTTTCCACAATCATTTCCCTTTGTTTCCTCATTTTTGGGTTTTCAAGAATATTGACCCAAGAAGGGCTTGTACCTTATTTAATGGGAAGAGGGGCTAATGGCCCAGAGGTAGATTGCAGTTTCTATAAAAGAATAATAAATGATGCTAAAAATAAAGTGAACACAACAAATGAGGATCATCAAATCTGTTCCAACTTGAACTCTACCTACTTAATTCCCTCCTTGGTCCTAAATTACAAATGATAAATCTTGAAACATTATAAAGGGAACTAGAAAATTAAAAATAAATGAAAGTAGAGATTGGAAAGATGGATAAGAAGGGGTTTCATAAAAATAACACCTAAATAGTTGGTAACTCAAGAGAAAGCACACCCCTAACAAAGGCACCCATAAATGAGACAATATGATCCCTTGTATGTGAACAAACCCCATGCCCATAAGTTACACCCCCATCCACCTCATACTCTTTTTCATAACTTAGAAAGGGTCTTCTCAGGAAAAACTCCTTGAATTGGGGAATAATCGACCCAATAGGGCACCATGAAAACTGTCCCATTCTTAAATTTGGCAAGTTGTGTAAGTTCTTTGAGCCTTTTATTTTTATTTTGAAAAGGGGGTATTTAATGCACATGTTTGGGTGGTTCTTTTATTAGGTATGGCTTACTTGGAATGATGCTTGTGACTTCTTGATCTGGATTATTTTGAGAAAGAAATGAAGGAAAAAATATAATAAGTAAGTACATAGATATATTTCCAGAAACATAGAGACACAATAATGAACAATTTTTATTGATGATAGAAATGTACATAAACTGTAAAATTACAGAGTGAATGAACTCACTAGAATGGTGTCATCTTATCTATGAGAAGAGATGTGATGGCTATGCCCATTCACAAAGATAAAATGTTTACAACGAGGATCCAAAGTTATCTTTATCATAAATAAAATACAAAACCCTAACCCCGAAAGATGAAACACCAAAAGGTTTATGGGCCTTGATAGGGATAGCTGATACGTCAACTTCTTGGTGTGTAACTTTTGCATAGAATCCTTATTTGGGGTATTCTATACCTCGTCAGAAAGGTCTAACCGAGGAGTACATATTCTGTTTGGCCTAGCATTTTCCTCTAGCTACATGTTAGGCACTGTCGATCCCAAAAAATGTCATTTAGGGCCTCAAAATGGCCCCAAAAGATCAGGACTCGGAGGATCGTAGAAAAAACTGCCAAGGTGGAAACCCCTGTTTCGAGAAAGTGGAATAGGTGGGTGGAAACAAATTTATGCATGCATAATTCTTCCCTCTTAGGAATCAATGGTCCCCATTGCATCAAGTTCCTGTGGAATATGGGGAAGCTTTTTCTAAACTTGAACCTTGGTGAACTACTTACCTTGTGTTGAGATCAATTCTTGCTTCCAAATTTTCCTTCCCTTTTCTATTTTCCCAACTTATTTTTTTTCCTTTATTTTCCCTCTTCTATACTTTCCCTTATTTCTCTTTTCATTTCTTCCTTTCTTCTATCCCTTTCTAGTTACCATACTTGTCGCATTTAAAAAATTGTCAGGTTAACGAGTATGCGGATTCAAGGGTCTTCATCTCCATCCATTTTCCTATGCCACAATTCCATCAAACCACCTTGCTATATTATACTTAGCCTTTTTTTCAACATCACCAGTTCACGGGGTCAAACTTTCATTCTCCAAGTTCTGCGATCTCCACTTTGCACCCAAAATTTCATGATCCTCATTTCAATCATCCGACTTGTCATGGGTCTTGATTCCCTAAAATCATTTTATTTCTCCTACATGCAAGTTCGAACGACCGCTTTGAAACACTTATCTTATTTTTTATCCTTCATAACTGCAAGTTTTGTGGGTTCTCGGATTGGCAGGTTCATGAAAAATCCATATTCAAAATTGTTCTAGCCCATCCCCGCCATCTTCGTGCTTTTCCCAATATGCATTAAGTATGGTTTAATACTAACAAATAATTGTAAAATATTTTTATTAATGGCGAAGGACTCATGGAGATTATGCATTAAATTGCATTAATTCTCCATTTTCCAAAGGATTGTATTATTGTGATCTCTCTCAGAAATTCATTTCAATTTATTATCCAACTGAAAGAAAACACTCGTCAACCTATGGCAGTAGAAACTAGACAACAATTCTATGGTGATACTCTAAATATTTTTGGTCATCAAGACCATAAATTTCAACAGTCTGGAGTTATGTAGAAAATAATATTAAAAAGAGAATGTCACCAATAACAAAAGCACATGAAGTATTAAAAAATATTGTTTCTTTTGGCTCAAGGGCACATGCTTTCCATGAATATATGCAAGATGATCTAAAGAACGAAGAAGGTTTCTACATTGATGTTGTATGACCATTTGGAATCAAAGTCTCTAACATGATGAAACTAAGAAGAAGAGAGGAGGACATGACTTCCACAAGTCAAATAAAACAACTAAATGCTTGCTGGAAGGAAAAGATTAAGAATTTGAGTAACATTGTTCAAGCATGTAGTGAAGCCATACTAAAAAGACAAGAATTTTTCAAAAGTCTCACAAAGATAGACCTAAAAGGAGGTACTAACGAGGTACAAGACCCTAAATTAATTCTCAACTCAATGTTTCTAACAAAGAAACAAGTTGACAAACAAGTTGAGATATTTCAGGGTTTATGAATTGAAATATTTTATAGCATACTTGAATATAATGAGGAAGAAATAAACAATTGTATAGTGGATTATTCTGTGAAAAACCAAGATATTGAGGAAGTGATACATGGTATTTCTCTTGACTTAATATATTTGGAAGATGATTTATTCAATATTAAAATTTGGCATAAAATAAATGTCGCACCAATGAAAAGTTATATTGAAATTGGTTCAACAAGGCAATCGAAAAATTAACCAAAGAACAAAAAAAAACAATTGAGACGGTTCCTGTAACCGTCAATGAAGACAATAAAAGGAAAAAAACAAGAAAGTGAAGACACGAGAGACCATCATAATAAGTTCACACTGATCAAAATTTTCTTTCTTTATTAGTTTTTCATCCAGTTACTCCACTTCTTTGACTAGAAAGCTTTAATCGAAATCTAATAAATTCTCCATGTCTTCTTTCCAGGTCTTTCTACTCTACATCGCCCACCATTCTCCTTCTAAAACTTAATTCTTGTTCATATTTTATTTATTATCCACAATATCCCCAATCTTAGTCCTAAGGACAAGCACATTCAAATTTCAAAGCATTGTAACAGACTATATATTTTTCAGAAATCCCAAGAGAACTATTTTGGGATCAGTTTTGAATATACTTTGTAACTATGAGTTTTGGGTATAAAGTATTCGAGATTGATCTATCATTATCTTTATTTGATTTCGCCTGTTTTTACTTTATTAAAGTTCTCTTATGCATGCAGATCATCTTGTTTTATTTTATGTGATAAAAAATATTTAGTTTAACTATGATGGATGGGAGGATACTTTGTCTATCTCTATCAAATGTATTGAGTGTGTGGTTCCTGGTCATTTGTTGAGAACTCTCTAAAATGAAAAACAAATCATTTTATTTCTTGTTATTTTTTCTTGCAATCTTTATATTTCTTTGATTATCATGACAAACTTCTGCAAAGTCCCATATTCTAAAAATACAGAATCCCAATAAAGTCTTAAAATAAAAGAGGAGTACCACCTTTATAAAAACACAGGGGGATTTGTATCCACCTAAGGTTGTCGTTTCGGTCCTGGCATATTTAAGCGTCAAATTTTTTGGCAACGATACATGGGATATATTTATTTTCAAGATATTTGAGGAACCAAAAATCTCCATGGCTTAAAGTTTTGAGAAGAAGATTCAAGAAAATTGCTTCTTATTTTAAGCATGCCTCACATTTTTTGTAATTTCAAAAAGAAACAAGAAGCACCAAAGATTCAGGAGAATGATTTCCCTAGAAAATCCATTGAAAAAAATTCAAAAGGAAGGGTTTCATTCATGTCATAATGATTCTTTATATTCTTCATCAATCCCATCAATGGATTTTCAAGACTTGGTAAAATAGAGAAATACTCAAACAAGGAGGTGATTTCATAATACCCCTTTAAATATACTAGAAATAAACTTTCAAATGCCCAATATTCCTATAAAAAATTGTTCTACATTCTTTGGGAATGATTTTTAAGATGCAAATAAACACTTGATTAGTTCTAAAGGTACATGTTATTATTTCAACCTCACTGAAGACAATGTTACATATAAATTATTCCTACAAACTCGACGAGAGGATGATTTTTAATGGTATAGTTCATTAATTCCTAACTCCATTACTAGTTGGGATGTGTTAGAAGATTCATTTGCAGAAAAGTTCATCCCAAAGGTGCATTCACATGCGTTTTCTGATGTTTTAAATGTTTCTTCCAACCTACCCTCTCCCACATGGACATAAAAAGATGAAATGAATGATTCAGAAGAAGAATATCATAAATCATTGAAATAATTTTTTGAATCAAATATTGTTGCTGAGAATGAAGGAAAGAATTAAAAGACCAAGAAAAGGATATCATCATCTCATATACTCCATATGAGGAACAAATTAAAGAGTCTCCACCAAATATGAAAGAATAATTCAGCCAAAATAAAGAAGAATTGGTGGAAGGAAACGATTTTGAGAACAAAGAAGACAGCCATTGCATAGAATAAGAACACTTCCAAGACATCACCAATGAAAAATTAATATTTAATGTGGAAAAAGAAGAAAATTTCAGTCTCCTATATACTCCATATGAAGAAATTTCGAACAACAAATTTGAAAATGAAATTGAGGAGCCTCCACCAAATACACAAGAAGATTCCAACCTTGAGATAGATGATGAAACATGTCAAGAGAACTTGCAGCAAGAAGAATTAATGGAAGAAATCAATATTGAGAAGATGATGAGAAAAATCACCCTTACAAGAAAAAATAATAATTTCAGGATATGTTTTATGAATCAAGAACCTTGGAAGTGGTTGTAAATAAATAAAATGATGAATGCATGATTATGTTGAAAACTACTCAGCCAAGAATTGATTTTATTGAATTATGGTTCAAGAGCATTGTTGGCCAAACAATGCAATCAAATTTTCACCACACTTGATATAATGTTTCTCCAGTACATGTTGAGAGTTCCCCTGACTCATTGGTACAAGTCCCAACATATCTCATAATTTCAGAGTTAATTCCACAAATCAGACAATGCTTGAATGGCTCCATTGGAAATCATCCTATATCTAAGGTTCCTCTTTCATTCAAGTAAGTTATCGTAGGTAGATCATGTATGCACATAGTTTATTTCTTCAGTCAAAGTTTTTCACAATAAAGCAATTGCTAAGTGGATGTTAAAATTTGAAGATAACTCCATGAAAGAAGAAGAATTGCAAGATTGTATTTTGAAGATGACTCCATAGCCCAATGGATGGAAGAACCTATCATGAATATTATGGAATCTTGACAACCCAAAGGGGGTTATCATCCCACAATTGGATCCAGTTGTTGATATCAATTTCTTCTTCCAAATTTTCCTTCCCTTTTTTATTTTCCCAACTTCTTTTATTTTCATTTCTTTTCCCTTTTTTATACTTTCCCTTATTTCCCTTTTCCCTTATTCCTTTCTTCTATCCCTTTCTAGCTACCATACTTGTCCCATTTAAAAAATAAATGGGTTCACAGAAAGGAGGATTCTTGGATCTTCATTTCCATCCATTTTCCTATGCTAGAAGCCCCTCCAACTGCCTTGCTATAGTATACTTAGCCTTTTTTTCAACATTGTGGGTTTATGGTGTCGAACATTCATTCTACAAGTTCTGAGATCTCCACTTTGCACCCAAAATTTTGTGATCCTCATTTCAACCATCAGACTTGTCGCGTGTCTTGAGTCCCTAAAGGCATTTTGTTTCTCCTAAATGCAAGTCTGATCGACCTCTTTGAAACACTTAGCTTATTTTTTATCATTCATAACCACAGGTTCGTAGGTTCTTGGGTTGACGGGCTCATGAAAAATTCATGAAAAATCCATATCTTTGTGCTTTTTCCAATATGCATTAACTATGGTTTAATGTTAACAACTAATTATGCATGCTTAAAAAATATTGTCATTAATGGAAAAATAATCGAGATTATTCATTAAATTGAATTAATTCTCCATTTTCCAAAGGATTATATTATTGTCATCTCTCCTAAAAATTCATTTCAATTTATTATCCACTTGAAATAATACTCTCATAAACCTATGCCAACAATAGGTAGACAATAATTATGTGGTGATACTTTAAATATTTTTGGTCATGAAGACCATAACTTTCAATGGTCTAGAGTTATGTAGAAAATAATATTAAGAAGAGAATGTCACTAATAAAAAAATCATGGGAAGTATCAAAAAGTATTGTTTCTTTTCGCTCAAGGGAACATGCCTTCCATGAATATCTGTAAGATGATCTAAATAACAAAGAAGGTTTCTACACTGATGTTGTATTTCCATTTGGAATCAAAGCCTCTAACATGACAAAATTTAGAATAAGAGAGGAGGACCTCCCTTCCCCAAGTCGAATAAAACAACTAAATGCTTGTTGGAAGGAAAAGATTAAGAATTTGAGTAACATTGTTCAAGAATGTAGTGAATCCATACTAAAAAAGGAATAATTGTTAAAAATACTCATGGAGATAGACTTAGTAGGAGGTACTAACGAGGTACAATACCCTAAATTAATTCTCAACTCGATGTTTCTAACAAAACAACAATTTGACAAACAAGCTGAGATATTTAAGGGGTTATCAATTGAAAATGTTTATAACATTATTGAATCTAATGAAGAAGAAATAGACAATTGGCTAGTGTATTATGTTAGAAAAACAAGACCGTGTAGCAATAAAATAAAACAAATGCGGAAATAAAATACAGAAGATACATAATACAATAGAGACACAATTTACGTGGTTCACCCAGTGTGGGCTACGTCCACCAGAGAAATTGCCAGGTCCTTCCTTTATTATTATCCATCATATGAAGGGATACAACCTACAACAAACCCGATGTAACTTCCTCTTCTTTCTCTCACAATATCTTGTCTTAGAATACAATATTCATTGTCATACTTAGCCGCAATACATTTCCCTCATAAAAGAGGGTTGCCGTCTAGAGCAAAAAACCCTAACATAATTTCCACTGTTAGATCTGCGACCTTATAATGAACGGTCTAGATTTACAATGAAATTACAATATATATTTACAAGGAAATTTTTCCTTCTGGGGCTTCTCTCCCAAACCCCCCCTCTGCACTCCCACATGTGGAAGAGTGTACATTCTTCTGTGGTGTAAGGACTTCATGGGGTATAAACACAGTTGAAAACAAAAGACTTCTTAATCGAGAAGATGATCAGGCTCCACAACTAACAGATTATTCCGTGAAAAAACAAGATATTGAGGAAGTGATACATGGTATTTCTCTTTACTTAAGATATTTGGAAGGTGAGTTATTCAACATTAAAATATGGCATGAAATAAACTTCACACCAATGAAAAGTTATATTGAAGATTGGGTGAGCAAGGAAATTGACAAATTAACCAAAGAAGGGAAAGAAACAGTTGAGACAATTCCTATAACAGTCAATGAATACAATAAAAGGACAACATCAAGCAAGTGAAGGTAAGAGATACCATCATAGTAAGTTAAAAATGATCACATTTTTCTTTCTTTATCAGTTTTTCATCCAGTTATTGTGCTTCTTTGACTAGAAAGGTTTAACCGAAATATAATAACCTCTCCCTGTCTTCTTATGAAGTCGTGATACTCTGCATCGCCCACCATTTGCCTTCTACAACTTACTTCTTGTTCATATTTTATTTATGGTCGATGGGAGCCCCAATCCTATTCTTAAGGATAAAGACATTTAAATTTCAAAGTATTGTAACAGACTATATATTTTTCATAAATCCCAAGAGAACTATTTTGGGATAATTTTTTACTGTAATTTGTAAATCTGACCCCCATTTGGGGACTCTACCCCCGAACCCCCACCGGGCCCCCGCTTTCCCCCGAACCCCCTAGCTAGGGGGATGGACCCCCCAGACCCCACAGAGGGGGTACCCCCCCTCTACACTCCCATGCATGGAAGAGTGTACATTCTTCTAGGGTGTAAATACTTCATGGGGTATATACATGGCTGAAAACAAAAGACCTATGAATCAGGAAGATAATCAGGCTCCACAACCAACAATATCCCACTTGGATACTAATCTCAACAACTCCACCATTGTTGTATATGTTGGACTTTGAACCTTCTTGGACCTGGAAAATTTATCATCTTCATATTCATTCTTGAAGACCAACTGAAACTGAGAAAGAACTCAGTTTCTCCCTAGTTACACCCTTTGTTAACATGTTTGCAGGATTCTGGCTAGTGTGTATGTTTTCCAACTTCAAATGTCCATATTCCAAAGAGGATCGTATGAAGTGGTACCTCAATTGTATATGCTTAGTCTTCAAATGGAAGGTTGTGTTATTTGCAATATGAATGGCACTCTCACTGTTACAGTACAACCTGTTATTCTCCTCCTTCTTTCCCAATTCCTCCATAAACCTCTATAACCAAATCATCTCTTTACTAGCTTCTGTAGCAGCAACATACTCTGCCTATGTTTTTGAAAGTGCAACAACCTTTTTCATTTTTCAAATCCAACTTACTGTTGTTCTACCTATAGTAAAAACATACCCTGTGGTGCTCCTCCTACTGTATTTATCACCTGCCATATCTGAGTCAACACATCCTTGTAGAAAAGTGTCTAAACCTCCAAAACATCATGCATGAGTAGCAGTACCTCTCAAATACATGAGAATCCACTTTACTACCTCCCAATGTTCTTTACCTGGATTGTTCATATACCTGCTCACATCTCCCACTACATGTGCAATATCTGGTCTTGTACAAACCATCACATACATCAAGATGCCAATTGCTGATGAATAAGGGACCTTGGACATGTATTCTATCTCCTCTTATGTCTTGGGACACATTTCCTTAGTTAATTTTAAATGTGATGTAGGAGCATCTCTCCACATCAGCCAGCCAGCCAGCCAGCCACGTCAAGCGCATGCATTCAAGATGAAGAGAAGAACAACCCTCATCTTTTATTATGTAATTGAATGTAAATTTAATGTTTAAGTTGTTGAGCTGGGAAGTCGTGCCTTTGCGTAGGCTGTAGATAAGGTAGGATTTTAATGTTTGTAAGGATGAGATCTAGATCCAGATGCTGGACTAGACAACCCATTCAATGTAATTGAATAGGGTAGGTATATTGGAGGGAAGAGCTCAAAGACCCTCCTCATGTAAAAAGAGGAATTGTATCTCTTTAGTAGTAGTTGTAGTGGTTGTAAAAGAAGAGC
>SNQJ01S0056372.1:14146-30667 GCA_010110895.2 Picea sitchensis | reverse complement strand
GAAAAAGGACTCAGAAAAAATAATGAAAAATCAAATAAAAGAAAGGGGAAGTGTGCGCAAACCAAAGCAGTAAAGTCTCCTCCTAGAAGGATAATGTGAAAAGAATGCCTAGATAAAATAAATCTAGAGACAAAGAAGCCAAAAGATTGACATATGCATGTCTACGAATTAGAGGGTCATCACATGAACATTCTCCCCTTTCCCTTTCATTACTAATCGAGCACTAATTGTCTATATTCCACCTAAAAAACTTTGGAAATATGGGTTTTCCTTAGGAATGGGCTTATTTAAAATTATTAACAATGTTTCCTTAGGTAAAACTTAGGCAAGTGTCAAAATTAAATTAAAATGTTATGTTTACTAGGAAATTGTCACTTGGAGCTATGAATTAGTGATTTTCTAAGTGGTTAAACCCATCATCCTAGGTAGATATTACACATTGGAGTGTTATTGGACCCATTGGACACATGGAGCACCCCCTTTCTATTTGAACGCGTGTTTAATATATCAACTTAAGTGGAAGGGCGAATTGCATCTTGGCATGTGATTTATTTCATTAATGGAGCAAGATGTTGAGCTTATTTGATAACTTTTAGCCTCTCCTAAAGGGTTTGCACCATGAAAATTATTATTTTATCATGATTTAACCTTTTCTAACGAATAAAACCATTATTTTCCCGTGTCCAAGGAAGAAGATCATTATTTTATTATGAGTTGATCTTATCAAAGGAAAAAATCAGTATTATTTTTCTCATGGTTCAATGATTTTACCCATGGTTTTTGTAAGTGGTTTAGGGATTCCTCTTCATCTATAAAAGGGGAAGGCCTCTCATTTGTAAATTGGATTTGGACATTGGAGAATAATAAAGGAGAAACTTTTTTCATAAACCAGTGGTCTATTGTCTTGTCTTGGGATTTCTCGTTTGCTTAAAAGAGAGTGTTTGATGCATGTTGTTAAAGTGGAGTGTGATGCAAGTTAGGTTTGTGCTGAAGAACCATGAAGTAAATCTAGTTTTCCATTCAAATTTCTTTTTATGATTTGGGTTTATCTAAGGGAAAGAATTTACATTTTTGCTTCACTAGATCTAAATAATTTATGAATACAACCTTTTCTTTTGATTGGTTCAATCCCCTTACTATATGTCCATCCTCTCAAATCTAATGCTCTTCCCCCAGCCAACTGTGAGAGAAGACACTAGCACATAATTTATTTCAGAAAACCTAGGTCATCTTAACCCCATGGCCCAATGGAAAGCCCTATTTCCTCAAAATGTTTTTTGATCAAAACCCCTTTTAATTTTTTCCATCCATTTTAAAAAAAATTGAGCTCCAACAATTCATCTTTCATTTCAGATTTTATCATGCTAATTGATCTTATAGTGAGTATTTTGTAGGGTTGGCATTGATAAGGATTTGGATTTGGTTTATTTATCGTTTACAGGTTGACCTCACAAAGTATCCATACCATAACCGATTCATTCTTTGGGGTAAAATTTAACATTTTATTGCCAGTTACCCCTTCAGTCTAGGGGTAACTAACGAGATCATGTCTCAAGGCCCACAGGTAGCAAACATGGAGTGTCGAGAGTCACATTGAGAAGCAAAGCCAGCAAGGTCCCTCCTATTCATGTTGATCACCACTCATCACCAGCAGCATAGTATCATCTACTACATCGGCTTAGTCCTAGAGGACAACAGGTCTTGATTCATGAGGTAACAAGTCTGGTGTCATGGTCAATGTCACTCTAATATTTGAAGCACTTGAACATGTTGCAAAGAATCCTTTCTTGATTATGAAACGTTTGCATGGAATTTATATCTTTTGCCTAATTTCACCTTGGTGGATGTCTTTGTGTCCTAGCAAGTTGGTCACGCTCAGGAAAAGGGTTTCTACAGGGTAGCTCCTTGAAGGTTCATTGTACCATTCCCATCCATACTTACCACCTTCCATCCTTCTTCCCTTCATCTCCTCATCTTTTGGTTTTCCGGATTCATTAACCCAATAAGGGATTGTACCTCATTTCATGGGAAGAAGGGGATAAAGGCCTAGATGTGTTGTAGCCAAAAAAAGATAAAAGCCAATATTATCCTTCTAGATGTTCACCCTTAGTTCCTGGGAACAATAAAACATTTCTCCAAAAAATGAAGGATCTACAAAGGAAATCACATAATTAATAAATGTCCTGCTAGTTGAGGAAATGCATTTTGTGGTATCCCTTACTTTCCATTGCATATGGCACCTTGTGTATTTCTAGTTTCAAGTGGCATTGCGGTACTCCTTGTTGAAATAATGTAACTGCGAAGATCATTCTTATTATTATTTTGTTATTGGATTAAATCCCCATTGCAGATTAATCATGTCATTATTATTGTTATTGTTATTGGATTAATCCCCATTGAGGATTAATCATGTCGATAATTGTATAAGGACCAAATCCCCTTTTGCAGATTGGTCATCGGACAATTACAAAGGATGGAATAAGAAGTTGGCCCCAGTAGTTATTATGGAAGACCCAAAATTAATTAAAGGTGGGTTTACCCACCCAGAGTGAGAGGTCGGTCCTGCCAGTTGTGACCTTTCACACGTGCCAGTCTGATATAAATAAGAGGCTAGCGCCTCACTTCAAACATACAACTCACTTGCTCATTCTCTTATGAGGCAAGCTGCAATTACCAGTTGGAGAGAGGAGAAGAAGAGTGGTGCATTTCTCTTTATGAGGCAAGTCGCACTACCATTGGAGAGGAGAAGAAGAGTGGTGCATCTCTTAGGAGGAATTTTTGTATTGGAATGACCCCATTTCTTGAACATTGTATATTATTTATGATAAGGAAGTTTTGCTGGTTTTCTTCCCTAGAGGGTTTCCAAGGATAAAATGTTGTGTCTCTTTGTGAATGTGTATTTCTCAATGATCTTGTTCTTATTATGCTCTTATCTAATGAAATGCATACGGCATAAACATTAAATATGCAACAGAGCCAACCTCAAGAAAGTTAATAATTCTGTAAGAGGAAAACGTCATCAAGCATCACACTCCAAAAATTAGGGTTTTGCAAAAGTGAATACTTTTCACTCTCTAACCACCTAGAAAGTTGCGCCTCCCTGGCGATCATTTTGGCACTGTATTTAATTTTCGGCTAGATCTCCAAAGTGAAACCCTAGTTTCACAAAGTACCAAAACCAGAAAGTACCGTATACCAGAAAACTAGAAGCACTAGCCTAGAAATCCGCAGATCAAATTTAAAGGAGAAAAAGTTACTAAAATCTAACTCAAGATTCACTTAACTCACGCACCTATCCCCCTCGGATCAAAAATTTCCAAAATTTGAAAGTTGCACCAGGGTTTCATAAAACCCTGCCGGGTAAATGGCAGCCTCGCAATCCGGGCCAGGGCAGCACTTGTAGTTGCAATACTCAAGCATTTGCAAAGTAGGTCCGGCTGCAATCACCCTTGAAGTTTTTGGTAATGATTACCATACCAGATGGGAGCCACTACCCGTGAAATGCTGCACTTACATATGTTTAATGGTTAAACCCTAAAGAGTATTTGCGGTAGAAGGGATCTCTTTCCATATACCCAGAAGGATCTCAAGATCCAGCCACATTCCGAGAAATGATGCAACCTGTGTGATTATTCTCTAATATGCAATCTATTTCTGCTTGACATTATTTTAATCATGGTTGGGTACGTTAAAGCTAAGGGATCAAATTATTAGAAGGATTTCAACGTTGATCATAGAGCTTATCCTCTTAACCTAAACTTCTACCAAGATAGCGTATTGTCTTAGCAAGTATTTAAGACAAAGTTGAAAAAGAACTCATCATCTTGAGTGAAGGAGACCTAAAAGAAAAGCAAGCACTCATTATTGGAGGACAAGGCTCCGTGTTTGATTAATCAAGATCCAAAGGTACACATAACAAGCTGATGACTTTAGCTGAGATAGCAATCATCAGAAAGTATTATACTTGATAGCATGTGAGAATATAGATGTAAATACTTTACTTGATATGACTAACACCTCCTCAAGGAGAAACCTCGTGTGTTAGTTCCGAGTTGCCATGGAAGAATGCTTGGTCACAACACTATGAGTGTTGACCTCTATTTAAAATGTATTCTCACCTTTAATCTTTACTTCAGATAAATTATAAGCATAGCTCTAAAGGAGATATTGTGATGATTGTTCGTGATATTACTTTATATTATCAAGAAGGATATTATTCTTGCTTGTTGTTTTGTTGACCTTGCTCCAGTCACATGAGGAAGCTATAACAAAGGTTGAAGAAGTAACGCGTTAAAGGAGAGATCATAAATGAAGTGATCATCAGTGGAAAAGAAGAAGGTGGTCACTGTATCGCCATGACCCACGCTTATTGAAGAATCTATTGAAGAATCCATGTGAAGATTAGCTCACATCAACTACAAGGCTACCATACATATGCAAAGTCATATGTGCTTGTAATGCAACTCAAAGGTGATCGCGAAGGCGAGCGCGGCGGATATGCACAAGGGAAGAACGCCAAGAACCCGTCTCCGAAGAGGGATAGCCATGCTTAAGGAACTTCTAGAACTCATTCATTCATACGTGTGTGCTCCAATGCCATCATCCTCCAATAATGTATTATACTGGCGTATCATTCATTAATGATTATTCTCAGAAAAGACCCTGATATTTGAAGCATTCAACAAGATCAAGGAATTCAAAGCCTTGATAAGAGAACCCTTTGTAAGGAACATTAAGATACTCAAGTCAGATAAAGGAGGAGAATGCTCAAAGAGTTCGAATATTGCAGAAGATGTTGGGATCAAGATCCCCAACAAAATGATGTAGCAGAATGGAAGAACGTAGAATCCATGTTGAAGTTAAGGAAGATCGATCTCCTATGTGCTTGGCGGGCGAAGCAAAGAATGACAGCTTGTTTATGTGGCAACCGACAGTTCCCATAGTGCACTTACTCAAGACAATTTAAGAGATGTTCACCTGAAAGAAGCTAGAGGTGCTTCATCTCTGTAACATTTGTCCGCCCTGTATTTATTCATATACCAAAAGGGAAAATAAACAAGCTAGAACCCTCCTGAAAGAAGGGAATATCTGTGGGATATCAGGAGATCCGTCAGACCTACATACCTGGTCACCATATTGAGATCAGCAGGACGTGACCATTGATGAAGAAGCAAAGATTCTAAGAAATCAAGAAGATGCCATCTTGAAGAAGCATATGAAGAAGAACCTCTAGAATCCCGTGATTGCAGATCAATGAGGGAAGTTCCCAGAGTCGCAGAACTCCTATGATTATAGTTTTCCCCTGATGAGGATATTCCCGAAGATCATGATATAACATAATATCAAGAACCTCCTCAAACGACCTTCTCCCATAAAGAAAGCCCGCTTTGGGAAAGAGAGATTATTCAAGATGGAGAGAAGCATGGTGTTCCGGAAGGAACCACAAAACAGATGAAAAGACCAAAGCCATTCTCCGCTTACACCGCTTTGATGTGCACCTACTTGATGAAGAACCCCATGCTTTGAAGAGGCCAGTCCAAAAGGATCGGCAGATGCCATGACAGAGAAGTACCAATCCATAATAAAGAATGATGTATGGGGAAACAGTTCCCAAACCAAAAGTAAGGATGTGGTATCATCAAACGGTTCTTCTCAAAATAAAACATGCTACCTGGCGGAAGCATTGAGAAATATAAAGCAAGACGTGTCGCTCGTGGCTTTTCCCAAAGGAAGGAATCGACTATGAAAAGACATTCTGGCCTCGGCCGTGATACACTTCGTTTAGAACCATTATAGCTCTTGTCGCTAAGATGAAATGGAAGCTACAACAGATGGACGGCATACCTTCCCGAATGGTGTTATCGAAGAGAAGTGTATATAGAGCAAACCCTAAGGATTTGAGGTTGAAGATTAGGAAGTCCCATGTCCGGGCCGATTGAAGAAATCCTGGCACGATGAGCCAAGCTCCTAGAGCTTGGTATGGCCAGACAGACAGTTTCCTGACGAGCTTAAGCTTTACCTCGCTAAGAGTAAAGAAGACTCCTCAAACTTCTACTTCAAGATCATGGATAATGAACTAGTAATATTACTATCAGACGGATGACTTATTCTTAACTCGAGAAGAAAAAGCTCATCGCTGAATGTAAAATGTAAAACAGACTTGAAATGAAAGACCCTATTCAATGCATTACTTTTGTACCCTGAGGTATGGCGAGTCTAGAGAGAATCTTCCTTAACTAAAGGAAGTACACAAATGAAACCTTAAAGAGATTCGACATGCTAGAATGCAAGTCCATGATTACCCCATGGAAGTGAAGCCAAAGCTGTTTGTCGATACTTCGTCAAATTTGAATGATGCCACACTCGGTACGCATTGCATTATTGGTTTGTCAGATGTACCGACGAACACTGCACTGCATCCGCTTTGCGCTGAACACCTTGAGTCGGGCCAGAGCCCGCATTACGTTCACCCAGTGGCTAAAACATGCGGGATGAGGCACCTTAAAGGTACAAAGGATTATGATCTCAAATGGCGATGAGATTTTCAGGACTTCACACTAAATGGAGGAAATCGATGCATTAAGCAGAAAGCCGCCACGACAGAAAAGCACCCCACCGCTTCTCAGCCTTTGGGATCACTATGATCCATGGTAGAGCAGGGAAGTAATCCAAGATTGCTCACATACCGGAAGCGTATACATTGTCGCGATGTTCTCGCTTAGCTGCTAAGCCATATGGCTCGGTGCCGCCTACGTGCCCATTTGATTTGGCATATATAAACCACATTCTATGCATACCCAGCTCGCATTAAATGACAGAATCCTGCGGTTCCACCTAATGCGTCGGCTAACATATAGATCCGCTATCATTTCATCCCAACATGGTACGTAGAGGAGCCTTGAAGCTCTAGTACATTAGGCATGGGATGAACAAAGCTGTTGATGTGGGATGACTCAGTTTTTCCCTATCTCGTAAATGGAACACTTTCGAGATAATTTTGGTGTAGTTCGAAAGGACCTTCCCTCGAAAGGGGAGTAGATGTATTCCTTCTTCTGACCTCGCTTATTAGACGTAGGCAAGATGAGTCGCGCTTCAATCTCGCCGTTAGACGTGAAGCATGACGCCATGTGACTTTGCTTCGACTCACTGCTAAAATACAGCATGACGCAGGACCCTTTGTTTTTCCCACTGGCCAAGTAGACGAAGCAAGATAAGTCATGCTTCGACCTCGGCCATAGGATGTAAAGCATGATTGCAGGATCCTTGCTTTGACCTCATTGTTAGACTTAGCAAGATGAGTTATGCTTCACCTAGTTGTTAGACGAAAAGCATAACGTCATTGATTCCTTTCTTCACCTTGCTGTTAGACGTAGCAAGATGAGTCATGCTCGACCTAGTTGTTAGACATAAAGCAAGATGTGGATCGAATAATCGGTTACCTCAACTTAACCGGCCGCGGACATTGAGCTAGTGTAAAACAGGATGTGACACTAGTACGTGATGTGGTATCATTTTTTTACTGATACGTGTTTGATGTAGATGATGATAGTATTCTTTCGAGAATGATGATGTCACCGATGAAGAAAACTTCCAATGACTCGTGAAATGCTAGACAATGGTTCAAGATGATATTTATTATTGACAATACTGTCCTCCGTGATGCCATCGATGATGCGTAATTCACTCTCACCGTAAGAATACCCTTCCTGTTAAGGGGAGTGTTGAAATAATGTAACCGCTAAGAGCATTCTCCTTATTATTATTTTGTTATTGGATTAAATCCCCCATTATGGATTAATCATGTTATTATTATTATTATTATTGTTATTGGATTAATCCCCATTGAGGATTAATCATGTCGGTAATTGTATAAGGACCAACTCCTCTTTTGTGGACACACTGACAATTACAAAGGACGGAATAAGAAGTTGGTCTCAGCTATTGGAAGACCCATAATTAATTAAAGGTGGTTTACCCACCCGTAGTGAGAGGTCGGCCCCCGCCAGCTGTGACCTTTCACACGCATCACTGATATAAATAAGAGGTTAGCTACCACTTCAAACATACAACTCACTTACTCATTCCTCTTATGAGGCAAGCCGCAATTACCAAATTGGAGAGAGGAGAAGAAGAGCATGACTTTGGGGAGGACTTTCCAGCATTGGTTTGAGTTATCTCTGAACATTGTATAAGCTATTTCCATTATATGGTGCTTTTACTGGTTTTCTTCCCCTAGAGGGTTTCAGATAAATGTTGTCTCTCTCTCAGAATGTGTATTTCAATGATCTTGTTCTCATTATGCTCTTATCTAATGAAATGCAAAAGAACTATAATAATGGCATAAACATTAACACTTTACTTTCCATTGCACATAGTACTCAATGTTTTGGACCTTAATCAATTAATGGAAATAAAGGGGTTTGGAAAAATGTTGCATTGCAAACAAAATGCAACACACCATCTACAAAGGCACCCATAAATGAGACAATATGAACCCTTTGTATGTAAAGAACCCCATACCTAGAAGTATTTCCCAAAATCCACCTCACACTCACTACATGAATTAGATAGGTTTTCCTTGGGAAACACCCTTAACTTGGGGATTTGCTAACCCAATAGGGCACCTTGACACCCCCTCTCACCTAAATTTAGAAAATTTTATAAGGTCTTTGAGCATTTGTTTAGTTTGGAAAAGGGGTCTTTAATACAGTTTGGGTGGTCTCTACTATGTGGCTTACTTGGCATGATTCATATGACTTGTGGGACCCTTGGAGAGACATACTTTGTTTTTCTTTGTAGGACCTTGTCCACAGGATGGATGCTAGACCCCACATCTTGAGCACTATTTGATGATGATGCTGCACCTGATGATGGAGGATGTTTCCTTTAGAGGCATCTTGGCATGGATAGAGGATGAGACTCCACTTTTCACCACTAGAATGTTGGCCTTTGAGGCCTATACGTCACGCTCCCAGCCCATGACGTCACCTAGGGGCTAGGGTTTGGTGGTTCACTTGATGGATCGATGGAGGAACTTAGCATGGACTTTGGCACATGGAAGAGTGACATATATTCTTTGAGGCTTAATACCCACATCCCAAGCCTTGACGTCACTTCTATGAGCTTAACGTCACCCTACCAGGGCATGACGTCACTCTCTTTACGGTTTTATTTTTGAAAATATATTTTATCCGCTTGTAAATCTTTAAATTACTAGTGAAATCCTTTGATATAATCAAACCTCTAAAACTTTTAATACATTTTAGAAACTATGTATGCAGTAAATTTCTAGTGATTAGTTAAAATAAAATAAACTCTCATGCTATAGCAAAACTAAGAAAAGTGTTAGCGATTATAATCTAACTAGATAAAGAAACAAATCATATAATACCTGTGATTGAAAGCACAGTGCCAACATTGGCGGTGGTAAAACCCAATCCTCCATATGCTTTAGGACTCTCAGCCCAAAGAGAAAATATCTATAAGTAAAAAAGGTAGTTAAGAGAGCTGTTCTCAATTAAAAAAATAAAACCAAATACCTTCATGCGTGATTTGGGGTGCTGTAGCTAAGAGAGTTGTTCCTTAATTAAAAAAAATTAAACCAAATACAAATTGTTTCTTCATGCATGGTTTGAAGTTTCAAAAATTGCATCTACAGTCCATACCTCCGAATATGCAACTTCATGAAGAGAATAAACACAATATACAATGATTGAAGACATTACTGGCCAATTCCTAAAGAGTGACTTTCTATGCACTTTCGGCTTGTCTATGATTTGTCCATCTTTTTCCTTAATAGAATTGTGTCCAAACCCAAACTCTAGCTCATCATCTACTTTCTCCTCGCATTCCAAAGGGTGTTTATGGAGTGTCTCCTGTAGAAGAATGTTTGTTGCACATTTAATAATATTAAATTTGTGTTTATGATAAAAATGACAATATCTACATTTCAAATTGCTTGAAGTTCAATTATGCATTTCATAAATGCAACTTTGTACACAAAAGTAAACAAATATCACAAATATACATAGCACGATTCAATAACAAACAAAACCCTAGATAAGCAAGTACAAGGCTACGTTTAAAAATATCAAACATTAATCCACACTAACCACTACAAAAATCTTAATGATAATGGGATAAGTTTAATCCACTTGCATCAAACGGAACTACTAATATAGTAAAAAATATCGAGGAAGATTTGTTTTTCACTATAACACCGCTTAGATTTTGTCCAAAGTTGGGGACTTATTCCATCTTGAACCACTATACCGTGATCTATTTATATCTACTAGGATTAGGTCAAAGTTAATGGAACTACAATCCTAAGACATGCCACTCTAAGGATTCCTAGGCTAGATGTCAAAGGAAACATTCTAAGGCACCATCCCTCTAGGAATCAAACGTGGGCTAGTGATAGAAAAATATTAAGGAATATATAATTTGGTAGGTTACTATAGAGTTTGAATTTAGAGAAATAGTAAAAATACATTTTTCAGGTATTTTAAGCAATACATCTGGCGCACATGAAAATGGACTTATATCAAAATTTAGTTTAAAAAACTCATCCAATTAGAAAATTTATATTAAAAAATCAATTTGAACAATGCTACCAACCTAATGAGAAAATTACATAGTTCTCCCCCAAAACAATTCACATAATGTTGTCTCAGGTGTATATATATATGGGGTTTGGTTAATCTAACAAAGTTTAGAGACTAGAATAAGTCTTGTTATCTCTCAATCTCTCCCTACAAGGAAAATTCCTAACCTCTTTTGGGAAGAGCGAAAATTATTTCATCAAGATAAAATCACCCATTGTCACTTTAGTGATTTACTACACTCTTTAGACTAAAGAGTGTCCTTCAGGGGGAATCCCTATATCAACCTAAGCCTAATCATTTGAGTATAGGGTGAAGGAAATTAGCTCAGGTTGACCTCACTCAATCATCTTGCTCACTCTTAAAGGTGAAATCCACAGTTCATTCAAGTGAAGGAAACTTATAAAGCCCAAGCTCACAGAAAGCTCAACATTGCGCGTCCAAGATATCCAAGTAGGACATGTTGAAGTATAAATGAGAGAAGATTATGAGAAGTTTCAAGCCCAATGAATCCCAATGTTCTTTTTAACCTTGCGAGGCATGAAATATGAAAGTGACATCAAATTGAGTTGAGCTTCTTCACCCTATACTCAAACAATTAGGCTTAGGTTAACATAGGGATTCCCCCAGGCTAAGATTTCCTTAGTGCAAAGAGGAGCAAATCACCAAAGTGATAGTGAGTGATCTGCTTGATAGTACTACTAGGCTCTTCCCAAAAGAGGTTAGGACTTTTCCTTGTAGGGAGAGATTGAGAGATACCATTTTGGTGTCGCTTGTCATGGATAAAAGTCCATTCCCAGGTTATCCGGGTTTGGCTTCAAATATTAGTTTTGGTGTGAGCAGGATTTTAGCTAGTTTTATTAATTTGACTTTACTCCGGCGACTCCATTGATGGGAAGAAGCCCAATTCCCTTATATATTTTAATGGTTGTGATCCGATTATTTTCGCACGAAATGAGAGCGAGATATAATAAAGAAATGTACGTAGATATCGCTGCATATCCAAGTAATAATATAACATAAATATATCAAAGATGCAACCATAAACACAGATACAGTAATACACGCATTTCATTAATGAAAGAAATGTACGCAGACCGAAAAATACAGAGTGAAAGACTCGCTAGAATGGTGGCAGCCTTATCTCCGAAGAGATGTGACGGCTACTCGTATTCGCAGAAGATGATTACAATGAGGCTCAAGGCCTTTTTAACAATAAACATGAATGCCAGCATCCTAGACATCCAAAACTCCAACCCTAGGAGATGAAGCGCCAAAAGTCATGTGGGTCTCCGCTTTGGGTGTTGGCATCAACTTCCTGGTTGTAACTTTTGCATAATGCATCTCCGCTAAGGCTGATAGTCAGTTGGAAAGGTATTGTCGAGAGATTCATATGTCTTTGACTAATATTGAGAACCTCGATCTCAAAACTTCATTTGGACCCCTCAAAATGGCCCCTAAGTTAAAACCTGCTAAAATAGTGAAATTGCCAAAATGGCTAGATAACTGTTTTGAGCCATTTTGAAACGGTGGGTGGCCACCGATATCCACACTGGATCAACTCTCCCTCCTTAGGGAAGCAATGGTCTCCATTGGCGTATGTGAAGTCTCCGGAGGAGGGCGCTACTGTTGGATCTGATTCTTGGTGAGTTGCTTGTCTTGCCGGAGAAGTCACGCCACTTAGTTTGTGTGGAAATCACACAAACCCTCGTATCGAAGGTTTGGACCTTTTTAACCAACCTAGCTACATTTTAGGATGACTCATGTGCGTATGGCCTTCATTCTTTGCTACAACCTTGTCGACTACCGCTGGATAGAAGGTGCTTTGGCCGAGGGCCGGTGGTCGGCAGATCCTTTGTTCACCCTCGAACATTGTGGAGAAGATGAATTTTCTAGTATGAGATACCACCTTGCAAAACGTTTTAGGTGGGGCAGAAGTTGGAACTACCTTTCGTATCTTGTAGAGATGACCCCCGTGAGTAATAATGACACTACGGGTCAGGACCGCAGATAGCATGGTGTTTCCACATATATGGCTGGCTCCAGAGAACATCACGCATATCCACTGGAACAACATCACATAATACCTCATCCTTAGCGGGTTGGATGCCGTATGATAACTCCATTAACGGCCGGGCCGACACGTAGACTTGGCCCTGGCTGCCACCCAACGCCGATGGATGATGGTGTGGTGTTGTCAATAACCTAAACTATTTGACGCACTCACCGAGATGAGGTTCTTCGCTTCCGCGACAACAAATAAAAATGCACCGGGTCCCTTCACCCACATCCTCTGAATGAAAAAAGGCGCCTCTTCCTCGGACTGCTATTCTTCAAAGAATTGCCGCAATGGTATCAATAGCAAAGGGCTCCACGCCGATGATCCGGTTTTACCATGATTTTCATAATCAGATTCTGAATTAGTTTTTGGCTCTTTGTCTTTGATCTCGCCACCAACAATCGCTGGAGCTTACATTCACTCCAGGTTGTGCCAGGGATTTTGTGGAAATCGACCATTTTCCTCGGGTGTCCTTCTTTGTCTCCCGTAACCCTTCTTTTCCTGTAGCTTGAACTGGTTTTCGGGAGACCGCTTTGTTTGGGGTTTGTTCTTTGTATGCTTTGGTTGTTGTGGATTTGCGCACCCGAACTCTCGCTTGTTCCGGTGCTTAAACCGATTTTAACAAAGATATCGAGCAGGGCAGACCGAAAGTGATGAGATGTCCAAAAATCCATTTCAGCTTGATGTATCTCTGTAGTAGAGCTCCCCACCTGCGATTTCGTAACCAAATGTCGCTTCGTAGCCTTTGATACCCACTTGGTGTGCAAGGTATGGAAGCTATTGGTGAACTCGAACCGATACCTCTTCATTACCGTGAGTGTGGTCCATCCTTGCAATCGTCCTCAGTTGCCAATGGTAGTATTGTTCCTTTACCGTGATCCACAAAAATTCCCAAGTGGGTCGGCCCCCATATTCCAATCCCTCCTCAGGAACCGCCCCAAGAAGTTTCCCACCAATGTTTGACACATGGGGAGAGCCCTAAGGAGTGCTAAGGTGATTCCTTTCCTTGTCCGAAAAATTATGAACAGAGAAATAACCTTCTTAGCAGATTTAACCATTTATATCTAGGGCATCCGCATCTATTTGACCTTCAACACGGGAATATCAAATTAACCGTACCTTGAAAGGCGAGTGCTTCCAAAGTGGTTATTGATGAAGATGCTTTGAGTTATTGGTGGCGCTGAAGGGATGTGGGAAAAAATTCTCCATCATTTCATCCCTCTGTCGCTGAGAGCTTTCTCAAGAAATGTGATCATAGGATCGTCATTCACGATTTTCTTTCTTCCGCCATTGAGGGTTTCTTGGTGCGAGCATTGTCTTCAAGAGAGACAAGCTCGACCTAACTTCTGCTATACTCGACCTCGCCGGGACATGCACTCGAAACTCATCAAGAGCACGCTCGGAGCAATTAATCGGGATCCGATTATTGTTGGCACTAAATGAGAGCGAGATATAATAAAGAAATGCACAGATATCGCAGATATTCAAAGAATATAAATGTAAAATATATCGAGATGCAACCATAAACACAGAGATACAATAATACACTTCCATTTCTATTAATGAAAGAAATGTACGCAGACCGGGTGAAAAGATAGAGTGAAAGACTCGGTAGAATGGTGGCACCATCTCCGAAGAGATGTGACGGCTACACTAATTCACAACAAGATAGATATGTTTACAATGAGGCTCTAAAAACACTTTTTTATGATAAACATCAATGCAAAAACCCTAGACATCCAAAACTCCAACCCTAGAGATGAAGCCAAAAGTCATGTGGGCCCCGTTTGGGTAAGTTATGCATCAACTTCCGGGTTGTAACTTTTGCATAATGATCTCCGCTTTAGGTCCATGATGCCTCGTTGGAAAGGTATTGTCGAGGAGATTCTATTTAGCTCAATGATGCCTTCTGGCCATCATTTAGAACCTAGATTTGAAAAACTTTCATTTGGGCCCTTAAAATGGTCTTGGAAGTTAAAAACTGCTAATAGTAGTAAATTGCCAAAATGGCCGTAAAACTGTTTTGAGCCATTTGAAATGCAGGGTGGCCACCGAGACCACCTGGATCAGGTTGATTTCTTGTAGGTGAATCAAGCATCTATGTTGGCATTTAATTATTCACCTTGGTGACTCCACTTTGGGTTCAAGTTGGTTGAAGATGGCACCTTGGAAGTTCTATGAACTCTTTCCTTGCTTTAAAATTAGAAAAATAGAGGGATATCCTAATCCTATACCTTTATCATGGAAAGTAAATGCTCCAAAATTTGACAATGAACCCTTCCATGCTACAGAACACATCTTTTCATTTTTGGAATATGTTTGGAAGATTGGAGTAACACATGAAGATATCTTGATTAGGCTATTTTTTCTTTCCTTGGGTATGTTATCGCGCAATTTGTGCTTGCCCAAAGCCAAAGGCAAGTGGATACTAAATTGGCGTAACAAGGAGGATGTCATATCATTGTCACCTTAATATGAAACCTCTTTCTATTTAGGAGTAGTACCCCAGGGGAGACGTCCCCAGTGACCTGGGGGTTTGAGAAGGCTAAGGTAAAAGTTATGAGAAAATCCCACCCCTCTCACAGGTCACTCATATAAGAAGTTCCAAGGTCTTAATGAGATGAAGCAAAATATAATTTAAGTGTACTTGCCCAGAACAAGACAACAAGTAGAAAATAAATATTGTTTTCAAGTACCATACGATGGCAGTGCTTCATAAAACTATGAATTTTTTAAAGATAAACAAGCTGATGTAAAACTGCAGCAATATAAATATTTATAACAGAAATGTATATTTAGCAACAACTACACAATTAAGCCTCAATAATGCTTCAAGAATGACAAGAAATGATAGCCTAAAATTGACAGAATGATAATAGTTGTCAGAAGCAAAAATGGCAATGTATAATCAGATTTTAATCTTGCTTTTAGGATGAATTTGCTGCTTTTATAGATGGCAGTAGCAATCTTTTGCAACAGCAGCAAATTAGTTAGTGAGTTAGTCTAATCTAGAGTTATAAAGAGTTATTAAAAGTCTTAGGGAAGATGGTTTAAGAGTTGTTTTGGTCAATCAATCACTTGCAAGGAGTGAACTAGTGCCTTTTAGGGTAATGGAGTCAAAGTTTGCAGCGGCAACTCTTACAGGAAAACACACATGATAATAGGTGATCTAAGGGATGAGTAAGATGATTGAGTTGTTAGTAACCTAAGGCTTCAATATCTAAAACCTTAGAAGGAAAAAATGCTAGAAAGTAGGTAACCCTAGGCCCTAGCAATTTCCTTCTTCCTTAGATCAAGCTTGAAGTAAAATATATGAATCTAATGAAGCAATGCTACTAGAGTGCTACAAGGGTAGGGCTCTACTGTACTCTTCAAAAGAGGTGTTTTCTAGAAAAATCAAGTAGGTGGGAAATTATAAGGAAAATGACAATAACATGTGCTTCTCCCCTAGGGTTTCAAACTAGCAATTTCATAATATTAGAAATGAACAAGAAAATGTACTATAACCATTCAAAATAAATGAAGAATTTCATATTTTGCTTACTTCATCAAGAATAATCTAGCCACAAAACCCTAGTTGAAGACTTTCCACCATGAAAATGTCAAAATACACCAAGAATAGTCTCTCCAAGAAGTTGTGCACTAGTTAATTTTGTTAATGTTTAATCCATTATTATAGTTCTTTGCATTTCAATAGATAACAATAGCATAACACAAGATCACTGAGAAATACACAATCACAAGAGACACAACATTTATCCTGGGAAACCCTCTAGGGGAATAAAACCCAGCAAAACTTCCTTATTATAGATAGCCAATACAATGCCAAGAGATAACTTAAGCTAATACAGAAGATCCTCT